>JAWPHD010011912.1:0-79779 GCA_037043455.1 Cyrtodaria siliqua
TTTTGATATTTCAACTGGCTGTGTACGTTGCCCCCTACTGGCTGTGTACGTTGCCCCCTATTTGCCCCCGACCACAAAAAAAGAAGGCTTTTGGGTCGGAGAAGGCTCGGATTATTCCCTCCCCTGAGTCCGCACCAGGAATAGAGCTTACACTTACACATATATATCCCAACACACAGACAATGAGGACAAACACAACTGAGTTCTAAATATAGAATAAATGTAACTGAAGTTTTATCGTGACAATCGCTTGAACAGTGGTAAATGTTCGGGGAGATAATTCACTATCTATTCGCTTACCTACAATCGGCCGTTTTCCAGTTTCGAATCGTTATTATTCAAGCATACACGTTCACATCATATCCACTGAGTGTCACACATGTTGTTTTCAGGCTCCAACCCATTCTCAAATATCAGTCGCAATATTTTGACACATCGCGCCAAAGTTTACGTTGCGAGTGGGGCTTTCCCAACAATACACAGTCTAACCAATCAAAACGTCTCTTTTGACATAGAACGTTTTCGACGTAGTAACCAATCGACGTCGTTGATACAATACCCCCTAACGGTCCTATTGCAGAGAAGCGCAAAGGACCGTAACACAGTCTAACCCCTGAACGTCCCCTACGTCAAATATAGCCACGCCTGCTTTCAACATACTACCCTGAACGTCCCTACGTCATATATAGCCACGCCTGCTTCCAACATACTACCCATGAACGTCCCTACACGATACTAAATGCTTAGTATTAGGCTTGGCCTTCAATTTAAACGGTCCTCTGACCTTGAAAAAAATATTGTAACGCACTTTCAATTTGAGCCTTAAACCTTAGATAGACGTAAAATTGAAAAGTATATGGGTATCTGAAAAATATTGATATCACATAAACCAATTTAACACTACAAACCAATGTACGTATGTCGTGTTATTACATTTCTATGAGTGAAAGATTGGACTTTTTCAGTGAAAGAATATTCATAATCGCTAGTAATCACTAAATATGGGGCTGTACTCAGTACTCCTGGGGGTGGGGTCGGGGGGGGGGGGGGGTGGTGGGAGTGGGGGGGGGGGGGGAGGAACACCCACAAATATTGATAACTACCTCCGAACACAAACATACCTAACTGTGACGCTGAGTCATGACGTCAATAAACTTTGAATACAGTTTTGGTGACGTGAACGTCTTCCGCCAATAACGCAAATCGTTTCGGTTAAAATCAGTCATAAACAGATTGAAATGTTATAAATAGATTATTTAACTGCTGGGTTCGATTATAGGGAAATCATTCACTCAGTGGTAGACGTGTTTTGTTTTTTTCACTCACTCGCATCCGCCCGTTCATGAAAAGAACCACATGTCTACCATCTCGTGAAGGAATTCCCTATAATCGATCCCAGCCAGCAGTTAAATAATCTCTATAGGTTTATAGGTGCTTCAATATATTCCTCCAGTTTGATCTTAAATTGTTTGGGCCATGGGGTCTTCATAACAGAGTAGGCATGCTTTATAATTCTCAAATACAGAGCGTTTTAGGCGTTTTAAAATCGAGGACAAAAGAAAATAAATTGAAGGTTATCAAGAGTATTATTTTTTGTCAGGACTCATTCAGTAACTATATGGGGGAGGACCAGTCAGTATTAACATTACTGACTCGTGATGGAAGTGTTATTGGGGGTGGGGGCTTGCGTCATCCGAGAGTTTTTGGATTTGTTAGACAAATTCTAACTGATATAAGGCGCATATCAGTGTACACAATAATGGTAGTGGTACATACAAATATCTACTTTTCAAAATCGTTTAAGAAATAAAAAAATATATACTTGCGAAGGTTGTTTTTGATAGGGCATTTTAATAAATTCTGCTGCATAAAAATTTGCAAAATGCTGTTGTTTTTTTAGAATTATTTATCCAAAAATGGTTTTAATGTGTTTGAATAAATATACATTAAAAAAACTCTGAAAGTTGTATAGGCAAAATGTTAAGGTTTACTGACGTTATTTGAGATTTTCGTATTGATTTTTCTGCTGTCCCAGCATCAAGGAATATACAACGAAAATACCCCGTCAAAAAAGTATTTTGGCTGTAAAATAGCTTTTTCTCAACCGATTTTGAAACAAAAGTTATTTTTATTAATGACTAGCAATTCCAATTCTAATGATATATAATTTGTGCCTGTATTATTCAAATTGCTCATGTTAAGGACTACTTTAAATAAAAGATTCAAAATGGATGGATATGTTTAAGCGAAATTGTCAACCAATGCATATTTTATGCATGTGCACTGTCATCGCAGAAAATGGCTCCCTTTATATACAAAAAGTTATACAGACCACATAGTGTAATTGTCCAAATTAAAATGCTTTATATTGTTACAGGCCTGGTCTCTTCTCAAGGCCAGCTGTCCGCGACTATGTTTATTTACCGGATCTATAATAAAACTGTTAGTAAGTCAATATGCTGGTCGTAAAGGAAAGTTTGACTTTAGAACTGCACATAAATAATTATGTATGTTGTATATGGTATTTACATTTATCACTGCATTGTAATCCACTGATAAAATCCGCAATGTGCGATTAACCGACAGTTGATGGAGCATATGATGACGTCTACTTTACCTCCTGAAAGGGAAGGTAACACGTAATGTTATGTCGTAAATCGTGAAATGACCTTTCGCCCATTGTTTTCTCGTTTAGGGCAATAGCATTTTGTTAAAACTGGGACCATACGCCGCTGACTATGAAATCATATGAAAATTCCACATTGAAGGTTCCTGTTCACCGTCATATGCATTCCAACTTAGGGATGGCTACTATTGACCATTTTAGAGTTCTGCTCACCCCGGACTAGAGGGCGTGAATGGCAGCTAGCATTGTCTACTACCGTTCATAAACAGTCTCAATCAATTCGAGACTGTACTGTTTTTAATTGATCGTGTTCGGCGTCCAAATTTCTCTTTTCATGCTCTTTCTTTAATCGGTTTATTCTCGTGTTGCTCTGGCTTCCCCATAATCATTGAAGGTTTCTAGGCTTTTTTTATATTTATATACATGATCATCTTTGTGTTTTATTAATATTGGGCGTTTAATGTCTCTAGTTATTTTAAAGGATATATCCTCCCCCACCTCTCACACACACCAAAATGTTTATTTCAGAGTTCCCGCTGTCATGATGGCGTTTGTTTGGATTTTTATCGAAAGGTTCGACCCGTGTTGCCTTTTTCATTCAGAGCTTAATTTTAATACATTAATAACTAAAATAAAAACTATAGCTCAAAAGTAAACGTGATTTATGTTTTAGTTTGGGGCCTTCTCCCTAGTATCTCTCCATTCCTAAAACAAAATGGGATCTATATAACATCAGTGAACTGCGTATATCGAAGACAGCATGATGTTTCCTGTGTTCATCATGTTCATAAAATGAAATAAAATCGGTATTTGGAAATCGCCGAACACGATAAATACATGAAGGGTAATTAAAAATGATAGCTACCATTCAGTACTTCTACCCGGATGGAGGAGAATTCAATATTTAGAATGTCACTAGTACGAAAACTTGTGTCATCCTGAAAATGGTATGCATATGACGGTGAATACTGAACCTTCAAAGTGATATTTTATACCAAGCATGGCCAGCGTAAAATGGGCGATATAAGCAAAATGGAATTTCGTTGGGAGCACAGGTTATGAAGCCTGTATCGCAAGTAACAGTCCTAAAACCTAATTAAAAAGCAGACAACGTATCCTACGGGTGATTAAATAATACTTAGAACCTGGACTGGAGAAGTGGAATCACCTATTTCGAAATTAAAAGTAAGAAAACAAAATTTGCAATAACGTGATAACGTGAGATACCGCCATAGGTCAGGTCAGCCGACTGTTAATACAGCGTCGATTTAACAAACCCTGACTAGTTTGTTTTTTGTGTGTGTATTTTCTGAGAGTGAAAGGTTTATTTGGTTTTAAACTTCGCTGCGTCTCGTGAGTCTTTCTGCATAACTTGCATATCTGTGGTTGAAGTGCTAAGTGTAATGCCTGATAAGCATTTCGCGATTGTCGTTGTCCCTTTAATAGTATATGCCACAGCACCTGTACAAGGTGAATCACATGCCTAATCACTTGTAAATGGTGAATCATAAGCCATACCACGTGTAAAGGGTGACTTATAAGCCATACCACATGTAAAGGGTGAATCTAGAAGCCATGCCACTTGTAAAGCGTGAATCATTAGCCATGCAACTTGTAAAGAGTGAATCATAAGCCATACCATTTGTAAATGCTGAATTATAGGCCAGACCACCTGTAAAGGGTGAGTCATAAGCCACACCAATTGTAAAGGGTGATTCATAAGCCATACCACATGTAAAGAGTGAGTCATAAGCCATACCACTTGTAAAGAGTGATCCATAAGCCATACCACCTGTAAATGGTGAGTCATAATCCATACCACTTGTAAATAATGAGACATACGCCATACGATGTGTAAAGGTGAGACTTACGCCATACCACTTGTAAAGGGTGAGACACAAGCCATACCACCTGTAAAGGGTGATTTATAAGCCATACACTTGTAAAATGTGAGTCATAAGCCATACCACTTGTAAAGGAGGGCGAGAGATACGCCATACCCACTTGTAAAGGGTGATGCACAATACATACATCCTGTGAAGGGTGATTCATAAGCCATAACACTTGTAAACGGTGAGACAAAAACCATGTCACCTGTAAAGGGTGATTCATAAGCCATACCACTTGTAAAGGGTGAGCCATAAGCCATACCACCTGTAAATATTGAGTCATAAGCCATACCACTTGTAGATGGTGAGTTCATAAGCTATACCACTTGGAAAGGGTAAATCATAAGCCATAAGCCATATCACCTGAATTATAAGCCATATAACTTGTTAAGAGTAAGTCATATAATTATGCCATATTACCTCCAAAGAGTGAGAATATAATCTCTGAAATGTGAATCATAATCCATATCACATGTAAAGTGTGAATCTCATGGCACATCTCTTGTAAAAGATTATTGCTTGTCCTCACTACTTGTAAGAGGTTAATTATAAGCCAGCTTACTAATAAAATATGCGCAATATGCCACATTTCCAGTAAAAGGTAAGGCATATGTCATTTTTTTAGTAAAAGTATACCATATGTCACACTATTAGTAAAATGTGTGTAATATGCCACACCTTTATTAGAGTTGCATCATATTCTACAATACTTGTGTAAGGTAACTCCGTGTCACACACCTCTAGTAAAAGGTGCATCATATGTAAAACATTTCTAGTAAAAGTATAGTCCTGTCGTCATATCTTTAATTAAAATGTGTCACATGCCACACCACTTTTAAAGGGGGATCACACATGTCACAGAACTTGTAAAAGGTGAATCAGAAGGTTTAAACATGCTGTTGGACACATGCTTCTGTTATACTCAATGACTGACTTGATACCCACATGCTCAGAAGCTGGACCTCACCTAATCCACTATATCCTATAAAATATGCAACATATTCTAGTTACGCCTTGCCCTTTGTACAGACCTCCATTCTGTACAAAATTCAAGCAATCCATTATTTTTCAATGGCAATTTATTAAAGAGACGTGAACAACAATGTGTGTTTGACGTTACTGACGGCCATGCTGGATGACGTCATGAAATTATGATGTTCAGTGAATACAGAAACATTGAAAAAAATTAAAAGTTACTATCACTATTACAAAATGGTTTTTAATAAAATTTCATTCACTGACAGTAGAAAAAACATAAAAATAATCATTGTGAACTACGGCAATGCCGAAAACAAAGCTAGTCCATAACTTTATAATTGATAACCGACCGAAATCATGATACAAATGTCATATCTACGAAGGCTCATTTGACTAAATGTTATTTCACTTCAGTTTTCCGAATCCTGAATTCCGAATTCGTTCTGAATTTTGATTCCGAATTTTGAATTCTAAAGTAATCTAATAAGACAATACAAAACAATACACAATACAAATACCATAGCAATACAATACAATACAATACAATACAATACAATACAATAACATACAATACAATACAATACACTATAATTTATTTCATGTTTGAGCCACTGTTTCGACTATGCTTGTATTGCGTTGTATCAGACTAAGAGATCCTTAAGGACCAGGCAATATTTATAGGGGGATGAGACCGGTGCAAATAAAAATGTTATATAAAAAACTGTACGTCCCCTGGCAAGCAAACGAAAAAAAGGTATCGTCCCATGGTTTGTCGGGACAAAATAAGTACCTGTCCCATGCCATTTTACACCGGTCCCAACGCCAAGATAAGTATTGCCTGGTCCATAATCACCCTTTTATGGTCTAAAATCACTGCTTCAGTATTTGTATTGTTGAAAGTTTTGGGGAAAAATTCACTTAAATAATGTGTACGCCCCCATGGCAAGCAAGCGTAAAATGGTTTGTCGGCGACAAAAAAAAGTGCCTGTCCCATGTAATTTACACCGGTCCCAACCGTCCCCCACCACACCCGCACGTCCACCACACCCCGCACCCCCACCCCAATTAAACCACAAGTAGACACCCTATACTGTTATAGCTGTTAACATCTTCTCATTACGCATGGTTTCATAAAAGCTGGTAATCGTTGTATTATATTTCGATAATTTTTTCATGTAATTTATGTGTATATGTACCAATTACTGCACTGTTGCCATGTTATACTTTGTATTTGAAATAAAGTATCTTCTTCTATATTGCGCTTGTGTGCTTTTCATTATTAAATGTGAATTGTGTAGCTTTAAGTTTAATTAATAAAGATTGTATGAAAGTGATATGACCAAGGATCTTACGATGTTTGTATATCACGTTACGATAGAAGTCAGGTTATGACAGTCTCTGTAGCAGCAAAGCTCTTAAAATACTTTTATATTTTAAACCGAGTCTGCCGCTATGTCTCTCTTGTTTGTGTTTGTGGCTTCCAAGGGATCCCCGTTTCCTTATTCGATGGCATCTGTCTTAGAGATTAGATCATGGCGGGGATTTCTTTATTTACACTGTCCTGTTTTAATGGGATGACAGTAGGGTAAGTGTGAGGTTTGGTGCACCCTAGAACCGGTTTAAACCCCCAGTGGCCTAATTTGTCATTGACCGTTCCAAGGCGGTAGCCCTATTGTCAACCATTTTGTGTTTGTGATGTCGTTTGAATTTATTATTACTTTTGCCTTCTTGTTTGTCTGTTTGCGTGTTTGTTTCTGTATTTTGTGGTTGACTGTCCTCCTTGAATGCTACTTTCCCTGTCCGATCTTTTTATATTTCTTAGTATCTGGTTAAAACTTCAACATGAAATCTCGTTCATATAAATACAAAATCAAATCTTCGACAAGTGGTGCACAGTTAATTCCCATAGAGATAACACAAATTTGTCTTTAAAAAAATAGTTCTTTTCTTGACGAACATATTATCTAGGAATATTAAGTGTTTACAACTTCTTAGCAATTGTTTAAACTGTCGTAAGTAAAACACGCTTTATTAAAGTAACAGGGCAACAATGTGTTTTTTCTCTAGCAAGAGTCTTTTGAATAAGAGCAATAAGCGTTTCTTTAATAAGGTTCTGCGGTAAAGTTGTATATGGTGTAGAAAAGGCATAAGTACTTATTGAAGAAACTTAAAGCCTATTGCAAATCTTATCAAGAACATCCCCTGAATTTTTGATAGACCAAAATAAATTAATTCCTCAGTTGCCATAAGCTTTAGCACAATATATTTTGACGTGATCTTTAAACGACACAAAGACAAGAGATATTTGTAGTGATGCAGGCACTAGAATTAGAAATAAAACGGACTTTATGAGGTTCCGTCCCTTTGCTACTTTTCAGTCACTCTCCTTTTATATTAATCTTACACTAAACTGTTTCCTTATAAATCTCCACGTGTACTGCATATCATGTGTAGAAAGTCATGACGTTTATACTCTCTTTCAGAATGACAAAGTGACAATCTAACATCAGTTGATATATTGTTTGAGGATAAAGTTCTACTTTATTCAATCAATATTTCGTCTATGTTATTGCATTTACTTAAATGAAAAACGAACGTTGTGGTAGAGTTTTGATAAATGCAGTTTTTCAATGTTCGAAGTATACCAGTGTAGCATAAAGAACATCAGACATGAACTCAGAATTAAGCAAACCAGTGGCGATATTGGCTGTTTCCCTGTTCGAGGGGTTAACGACGTTGAAGTTGTAAACTTTTAAGAGAGAAAGTGTCGATTCTTATTTCGGATGGAGGGAGGTGTACAGTACTGGTTTTACCCAGGAATAAGTAGGACACCTCCACTACAAAAAAATCGGCCATCATGCATAGCCTAAAATGTGCTGAAAGATAACGATAAACACCAAACAAACAAACAGTTTTCAGAGGCAGGCCCTAAAATGTTGCATTTTTGTAACGAGTAGTTCAATGCCATTACGTGGTCCGAGTATTAACTTTCATACCCCTTCCAGCCCCTTCTCCAAGAAGCAAAAACGGGGTTGGCTGGGGTATGAAATAAAACCTTAATTTTGGCTTAAAACCTTTGCATATTGTACATGTTGTAATATTACAACTTTTAATATGCAATTTCAGTAAAAGTGTTTTTAAAACGTGTTTTACTGCCGAAATATCCGTTATAAAACCCATCTAATATAACCTTTCCCATCGCTTAATGGAATTAAGGTGTTACCACGTAATGGTGGTCCTTGAATACTACAGTTCCTGTTCATCTTTTACATCTACTTTATGCATGGCAAAAATTAGCACATACGTTTTTTAATACAGTGTCATTTTAACTTTGAGCCTGCTTGCATGTATTTAAATAAAATTAAATAAAAATGTGTTGGTTTTTGAGTTTTTATTTGTTCTTGGTTATTATACAATTTTTTGGTACACTATAAATAACAACCAGTAATTTGCAAAACAGTTGGCTTTGAACTATTATAAATAATTATTAAGATTTTCAGATATGCGAGTTATCTAGAAAAATTAACCCGCCTTGAGTTTAAAAAAACCCAAACATTATGAGAGTCGTGTGTCTCTTTAAGTTCTATGACTCATGAATGTCTTGGAATCTGTTGTGCAGGGTGTTGTTATTATCAATATCACTAACATCTGTTAAATTGGAGATATTCTCGTTTTTCACATTCTGTATTTAAACCATTTAAACCAGCATTTCTATTAACCTTTAAAATGACGGATAAAGTTACATAGTGAAAACGAAAATCTTGACAATGCATAATTGGATTTTGTTTTAGAACCATCGATTTTTCAATTTGTAAATAATAACTTATACACTTCAGCAGACGACAGACTCTTTGAAAGTTCTGGTTTCACGGAAGTGATTTACTATTAGCGCTTGTTTATGAATGATAGTAGACAGCCTTTGATACAAGAGATGTAAAACATCTAATTCACTGCGTTGTATTATAATTATGCAAGTATCATTCTCATAACGTGGTCCGAGTATTAACTTTCATACCACATCCAACCCCTTCTCAAAGAAGCGAAAGGGGTTGGCTGGGGTATGAAATAACACCTTAATTTCGGCTTAAAACATTTGTATATTGTAAAATTAAAACATTTAATAGGTAATTTTAAACAGGTTGTCGCATTTTTTCAGTAAAAAATGTTTTTGTCGAAATATCCGTTGTAAAGTCTTGCTAATATATGCTATCCCATCTACTTATGAAATTAAGGCGGGACCATGTAATGAGTCTTTATCGTTAAACGTTATATTCATTTATAAAAAAAATAATATTTGATTGCACCGCAGTGCTTTTACGCTTGCAACGTTAGAAATAACACAGAAGGGAAAATTGTTTCATAATATAACTGCAATTAAAATATGATCCTAAAATACCTGCAGTTAAATGGTCCAATGATATGCCTGCGATCCAGGGCAAACAGTTAATGTAGATCCATTCACCTTATTTAGTACTTGCTTTGAGACTTTCTAGGCTTTCCTTTTTATAATATAGATAAAGAAGCATGTATGTTTGATTGGGATGACAATAGGGTAAGAGTGAGAGTTGGTGCATCCAAGAACCTGGTTTAAGCCCCCAGCGGCCCCCAGCGGCCTTTTTTTGTCACTGACCGTTCGAAGGCAGTAGCCATATTGACAACCCTTTATAAAAGTCGAACAGGAAATTTAGTATTCAAGGACCACAGTCAATAAAATCACCCACAAAAAACACAGTAACTACAAAGATGAATAAAAGGGTTCATAATAGGGCTGCCGCCTTGGAACGGTCACTGGCAAACACAATACGCTGGGTTTAAACCCGATTCTAGGGTCACATCACTCATCCTATTGTCATCCCAAACGGGACAGTGTAAATAAAGATATCCCCACAGGTCATATTCTATAACAAACAAGGCGGCATTAATAGGCAATATAAGTATAACACACAAATGATCATGTGTACATGAATATAAAAAGCATAGAAAGCCACAACGCAAGTCCTAAATGACTTGGCAGAAGTCATAGCAACAAAAGAACAAACCTTTAAGGGTACGACAAGATGATCTTTGAGATATAACTTCAAACACTGCCGTCCTACCGGGGATTTAAGAGGGTCCACATCGCACAATCAAAGTGGAAAGCATAGTGGCGAACTGTAAATGCTATAATGCTGATTTCTTTTAAATCAAACATTTAGACAATGATTTATATATATATAAATATTATATAGAAACCCATACATTTATACTTATCTATCAGACCCCTAATGAGTTCTCAATGGATCAATCACTAAACATGCAGTGCATTGCAAATGTCATAACCCGTCCATTACAACTGCCTAAGTATCTGATGAAAGATTCAACGTGAATTCTCTTTCATAGCAACAAAACAAAACCTGCAGTCAGTTAAACGCTTTAATATTGTTACAGGTCAAAAATGTATTTGTTTTATTGTTTTTTCCCTTACAAATGTAATTTTAATATGAGCAATGATAAAGTTGTGTAATACGGATGTATATAGCGTAGGAAAATACTTTGATGCAAATAAATATCGGAAAGGGGATCCCTTGGAAGCAACAAACACAAACAAGAGAAAAAAATAGCTGACTCGGTTTTATTGAGCCTTTCATGAGAGGTAATATAATTTGCAACATCTCTCGACTTTTTTACAGCCGCCGCAGAGCACTGAACAAACGTTAGTGTGTACTATATAAGATAGTTACATTATATGTGTACAGGATATCTTTAAGTTGCTTTATATCTTGATTGAGAAAAGTTTGAACTTAATAAAACTACCTCACAACAACAGTACTATAACTGTATTAATTCCAAAACATAGCTAACACAATGTTTTAAACACAGTTCAGTTTCCAAACGTTCAATATTTTCCTACTTTCATCGTTTTGCGACACATTTATTTAAAGTCGAGCAATTGATTTCTGATTTTGGTGTTGACCATTAGGAAACGCATAATGTAAAATATAATCAAATATTGAAGGACGTTGCGTTTTCGACTTATATTAAATACTAACGATGTCAATCGATCACAATGTTTATCTTGTTAAGTCATTGTCAATTATATCAAATCTATTTTGCGGTAAAAGTAATTATTAATATTGTTTTATCCCCGTTTATTAGGAGCTTTATATAGTTTTTCCTGCCAAGCGATTCTTATGCTATTTAGAGGATTATTATCGCTTCTCTTATTATGAAAAATAAATAATTACATAATTTAACGTTTGGAAAGCTGAGACTACTAGACGAGGTAAAACGTTTGAAAAATTGTACTTGAACGAGTCAATAATAAAATTAAATCAAATAACGCTATGTTGCGACAGGCTGAAGAACTCTTTAATCGAATCTAGGTGCAACACTCAATAAAGAACAGTAAGTCGTATCGCTGGGAAACATAAACCATTATATAGTCATTATAGCATTTGTCTACTGCCGATAGGCGCATCTATATGGAAATTGATCAATTAGGGAGATAGACAGCTACTTTCGTCTATTACATAGCTGTTTTCAAGAACATGTTTATATGGAGGCATTTGGGATTTTGCATCAATACAGCACTACAATACTGTAAATCTGCGGTGAAGAAATCAGTCTCAAGAGTATAGCATTATTAAAACAGCTTACGATTTCTGGCTGCTACCATGCAATTGCCGCCCAACGGGAAACAAATTTGACATAAAACGAGAACTAATCGGTCCTAAAACATACAGCAGTCAAATGGTTCATCTTTTAAAAAAGACACAAACCGAAATATTTACATATTTTAAAATTCAATATCCCTCAATCAAAATGATTCAACGAGATTTTGAGAAATATAAACCATATTTTCTGAGATCGGTTAGAACAAAAGACAGACAAAGGTGTTGTTGTCGATATCATGTTGAAATCAACAGTGTATTTAAATCTAGCATGACATATCGTAAAGATGTTCTCGCTAAAACGCAACTGAATGGTGTCAATGTAGATGACGTTCATCAACACGTTTATCATCGTGTAAGTGATATCAATCAAATAACTCTGAGTGAACACGAAGAAACATGCAACTATAATAATCTAAAGCATGAAAAGGGAATGTTAGTTTTGTGGTGTCATTTTGTTGGAATTGCTGCCGGAAGAGACAGATATGTCGGATCAAGCGAAGTACACCAAATTTATTTAAAAAAAGGTAGCAAAACAAGAAAAAAAAGTTTATGCTAGTAAAAAAAAAGAAACCAAGGTTGGAGAAATGTTTAAACATCTTGAGATACTATTCGATAAATTCCCACTTCACCAGACAAAGAGCGGCCTGGCAAAATGAGCAATATAGAAACATCATTACACATTTAACGATGAAAAAAATAATTCAGAATACTATCAATGCTCAGAGAAACAGGAATTACAGAGAACATATTTTCAAAAAAACTGAGGTATCGATACATGTTACGATTATTCATGGAGTTGCGAGCAATATTGATTCTCCATTTATAGTTAAAGAAACGTTTTATGTTATTAGTCCAGACTTACAACATGATCAATACTTTGTGCATGAAGTACTAATCAAATGCACGAATATTTAAAATTCATCTACTATGAAGTCGAGCCCATGCGTAAACGTAGGCACTGCTTCGGGGTTATCAGCGCAACACAGGCATTTGGATATCAGCTATTCACCCGAAGTTATTTTGAAACTTCTCACGCTAAAGATATTTAAATCAATATTGTTTTTTATATGTATATATATATATACAAAAGGCGATTACAGAGAAGTGGGAAGAATTGCATTTTCACGAGTGCATGCGTTAGCATAAAATGAAAATATATGACATTTAACACTTTGATACGAAACAATGTAGACTACAGAAAGCATAAAGTTTCAAAATTTATATGACTTAATTTTGTATTTATTCTAAGGAATTCATTGCGTTTTCCACTTCACTTTAATATCAACATTTTAATAAAAGTTAGCATACCTCAAAACATTGCTTTGACTAATTGGTTAATGCATTTCAGGTCCGCCAAGATGCCGCTGTATGGTTGCTGTAAAGGCAAGCTGATCTAGCTGTATTACGTGGTAAATTCTGGTTCAAATGCGGAGCAGCTGTACACATACCCCACATAAAACCTCAATCTAACAAAAGGTCAGAACAAGAGACGAGTGTTCCGATACTTAGACACTGTCAAAAGAAATGAAGCTTTGAATTTTAAGCCAGAAACAAACATACGTAGTGTTCACCATGTCCGGTTAGATTCCGATGTCACTGGACAAGTTATCCTTTCGGAACTGCCATGCTTCAGCTGCCAGCAGTGCATAAATAAAAACTTCAACATGTGTGAAAATACGCCTTTTGTTGGAACAACTCGTGAACATACGGGTTCGAACCAAGTACCGCCAGTGTTATTTGAGGAAAGTATGAAAGAACTGGTCACTTCTGGATAAGTCATAGCTGTATATACTGACCATCCGGATTTAGATTATTACTTGTTTAAGGTTAACAAAAGACTGCATGTTTCCATAAGAAATACAACAGACTCCTGGGGCATTTTGCTTCCTGCGGGAACGGAAATGTTTTCATGATTGTATTACGATAATACAACCCACAATCCTTTGAACTACAGAACTGTAGATAAACGATTAGGTGTCGTACCCGCAGCATCATTTATATACATCTGCTCTGAAATTAAAGCAAAAGAGATCTATAAGTCTACTGGATTCTCTGTATCTCTACATTCTCTCATGTGTAGAAGCTGTTAAAGAATATATCTAAAGTCATCTTCATACGTAACTGTTGCAACGGGTTCTCGATATTGTGTAAAGGGGTTTTGTAGTGATACAGTTTAAAATATGTGCTCAGATTACTTTAATTTTCATAATTTTCTGGCTATATCTTTGAATCAAATAGATATAAAACAATAACATGTGTATATACATCTTAAAACATTAAAAGTATAATGGTATTTTTAATTATCCTGAATCCATGCCACATCAAAACATATGTTACAAGTATTGCACTTATCTAGCTATAGTTATAGTTTATAAATGAAAAGATATATGCATGCTTTTAATGTTGTTAAATTTGACGTTATTTTCGTTAACGTAACGACGAAAATGATGTAACGCTCGGGTTGTTGCAACCGCTAAAGGTAACACTAAAGGTAACAATTTGTATTAAATGTAACACGTTTGGGGACTAAAAGGTAACAAGGTAACTAAAAGGGTCTGCACTAAAAGGTAACAACTGCTGCACTAAACGTAACACGATTTTTGACCTGCAATAAAGGTAGACACCTATGCCCTAAAGGTAATAACACATTCTTGGTGTATTTCTTATTGCAAATTCAGGATGCTCAGCTAAACATGTTATTTGTTTTGGCCAGAATACTCATAAAGTACAAGTAAATGCTTGCCATCGATAAGGGCATTATGATCCTTTTAAATGTTTACCAACGATTGACTTTTCGGATTCAAGAATTCGGGACTAATTGTGTATCTATATCTTTGAAACAACTTTTAAATTGATTAGAGTTATTAAAAGCTCGGACAAGTTCGAAAATCAGCCGGAACAGATTAGTAACACCGGAGTTATTGTCCTTGATTTAGTTAAATATGCTATATGTTGCCTCGTTAAGACGATAGGGTTTTCATTTTTCATCAGATCTTTACCAGACTAGGCATGATTGTTGATATTAATAGTAGCCCGGACAAGTTTGACTAGCAGTGAGATCACAGTGGTAACAATAGAGTTATAGTACTGTAAAAGTGTGACATTTCACCGAACCAGGTTTTTTAAGGGATCAAGCGGGAGGAAAAGAAGTAAGAAAGGTCTAGTGTGTTTGATTCGTTATAATTTGATAACAATATTTGGTATCTCAATAGTAATAATATCAGTGATACATTTCTATGTAAAGAAATAAAGAAATGGAGGTGCACTAAGGGTAATAGATAAAGAAAATGTCAGAGAAATAAACAACGCCGCTTACCCCCAGAAGGCCGCACGGAGAGAACTAACGCTGCACGTCACGTCGCAGTTTGACGTCAACCGTTTTACGTCATATTTGACGTCGACGTTTACGTCATATTTGACGTCGACGTCAGCACCTGACGTCGTACCGTGCGTACGTTAATTATATCAATTAGCGTTTACTAAATTGCTAATTTAATTAGTGATCGTATAGTGGATTTTAATAATGGTTTGAATAAAGATAAAGTGCACTTTCAAGGTTAAACATTATACACATGTATGTCAAAACTTGAAATGCAACAACAATTACTAACATTCAGCGTTCAGTTAATTATAGGTCATAGCTGTACACAATAAACTATAGTTATACATTATAAATAACTATATTTTCATATAACACTGTTGAAACACGTGAAACACATTTTAGTCAATATCCCAGGAATACATTTAATGTAGACCAGCGTGTCAAATCCTATTACGCTAACAGTTTGTACACTTTAGAATATAAGTTTGTAACGCACTTCTGTAACATCAATAGGATTGTAGTGCTCAACGAAGTCTTCGAGTTGTTCGAGTTGCTTGTAAAGGTACATGTTCGCAGGAATGACAGGAGTGGTACTGAAATATTGAAATACATTTTTAATTACCCATTTACTTACACTGCTTTAATCCTATAACTAAATAACAATTGAAACTACTTTGTTTTTGTTTTTTAGATCTTCCAATTCCTTTTTCAGTTCAGCGTTTTGTTCTTTTAAAACTTGTAGCTCACCACCTTCAAGCCGGTGGACTACAGAGAACTGGGCAGCATCCCTTGCGTATTGGAATAAAGATATTTACATATTGCAAGGACCAATATAATTAATTAAGTCTTTTGCAGACGATGGTAAAGGAGGAGGATAATGTGTGCTGTAGGACGACAGAGATTGTTCAGAATCCATAATTAATGGAGATTCCGGCAGTTCATTGTCTAAGAGCTCTACGTCAGGGTCAGACCCAGTTGCCATAGAAGGTGAAGAAGGATTCTCAAGAACAGAAGAAGCAACAGAATCTGCACATACAGAAGCAATATTGACACAAGCCAAAACATTCGTGCCTGGCATCATCATGCCCGTAGAGATTTCATCATTTCGAGAAAAGGTCCTCTTGATAGTGAGAGAAGGCGTAAGAAGCCCTTCAGAAAAGTCTCTAGTGATTGTCATAAGCTGAGGAGGAGAAAAGACAACAAGGTCAGACATTTGAGAAGGAAAACATTGAGAAGGCTTTTGGTGAGATAAAGAGTGAAGTGTATGGACAGAAGACTTGATAGGTGGAAAGAAGACACCAGGAGGATTAAATAGAGGATTCCGGCGAACTTCCGTAACAGAGGACGCATACCACCTGGTCAGATCATCACCCGATACATGTGATTAACTTAGATGTAAGTGGAGACTCCTGTGCCTTGAAAAGGATTCACTGCAGATGCTGCATATATATTGCGCTGTATTCTCTGCAAGTATCTCTGCAAAGTGTCGCTAGTACGACCTTAGCGTCCTTTGTATAAATGGGCAGTCCGTCACATCACACCTTTTTCTTGCCTCGAACATTGCTGCGGACATTTTGAAAAGAAGGTTAGATCTGAAAAAAAAGAAATTGTTAGCTCACACGAATACAACATGTTTTTGAATAAAATAATATATTACTCTATGGAATATCTAAAAAATTGAAATTTGATGTTTCAATATGTGATGTGCACTAATTGCATAGAGAACAAACTTGTAATTATATGAACAAGGTATTGCAATGTAAATATACATATTTTATAAAGCGCAATTATCTAAATCACGACAAAGAAGATAGGATAATACAAAGCAATAAACGTATTTGTATATCACAGAACGGTATTATAAACAATAATAATACAATTCTTTTTTAAAACACATTTCTATATTGCGATCATGTAAATCACGACAATATAGTATTTACACGAGTAAGATAATACAATTTTATTCTGTAAGGATAATACAATGTAATACAATATATACATATACAAGTATATAAATTATATGAGTATACTTGTGTATTAATTAATGCGTGTAGTGTTGCAGATGTGTTGGTGCCAGTTGTGTAAAAAAATCACCATACTCTAATTAGTATGTTAACCTATTTGGTGGTTTTACTACTCTTCCTGTTCTAATGTTCAATGGCTGACCAAGATTTCGTGATGCCAACTTAGTCGGTGAGTCAGTATCATATGGGTAGTTTGACCCAGCTGAGCCATATGACAAATCGACGTGTTCGTCCATGTCTGTATTTTCTAGGTAATCAGCGTGTTGGTCAATACCAAGCTGATTACTAGGCTGTGGTATATCGTTAGTCACCCACAAGTGGACGTGTTCGCCGTTGTCTGTCGTTTCCAAATAATCAGCTTGTTGGTTAATACCAAGCTGATAACTCGACTGTGGTACATCGTTATGTATCCAGGGTTTTGGAATATTAGATCCCTGAAATAATTTAACATCGTCAATACGAACATTGATCGGTTTGGCTGTTTCATTTTTCTGAATTTTCAGAGTAACCTCACTTATTTTGTCAATAACAAGGTATGGTCCTGTCCATCCAAGCGCTAATTTTTCTCTGGCACTTGATGGGTTCGAACGCCAACCTAATCATCCCAATCATCTGAGATCTTCGATTTTTGATCGTGATACTTTTTCTGCCGTTTAACACTTACATTTAAGTGTTCTCTAGCAAAGTCAAATGAGTTTTGCATAGTATCTTGTATCCATTGAATGTACTCAGCAGGAAACATTTCAATGTCAACATTAGAGTTTCCTGTCAATAAATCAATGAGTATTATTATCTGTCTAGCCAACATCAGCAATGAAGGTGCACATTTGGTACTTTCATGAACAGACTTGCGGTAAGCAAGCATTAGGTAAGGCAAATGGTCATCCCAGTCATTTCTGTGATCGTTTACAAATAGAGACAACATTTATTTGATTGTTCGATTGAACCGTTCTATCATGCCGTCAGATTGAGGGTGATAAGGTGTAGTTCGAGTTTTCTTTATTTCTAAGTTTTCGCACACTATCTTGAATAGATTTGATTCGAACTCTCTACCTTGATCAGTATGGATGGCATAAGGAACGCCAAAACGACAAATAAACTCAGTCATTAGCTTGTGTGCCATTGTCTGAGCTGTATGGTCTGGAATTGCATATGACTGTCCATTTACTAAAGTAGTCACCTACGACCTGTTATTGGCAATGGGCCAAGTATGTCTATAGCAATTCTCTCTAGGGGAAAACCAACATCTATATGGTGCAGTGGGGCTTTACCACGAACTGGTCCCGGTTTTCTTCGCGCGCATGTATCGCATTCTTGACACCAGACAGAGATATCATCAAAATCTCCAGGTCAATAAAATCTACTTTTAATGGTATTTACATTTGTATCCCTTCCAAGATGCCCCGCAATGCAATTGCAGTGCAGGTGTTCGAATATAAACTTTCGGATTTCCTTTGGTGTGATTAACTTAAAATCATACCCCCATACTCATTGTCAGTATGTTTATACAGTACACCATTCTTTATAATTAGTATATTCCATTGGTTGAGAAGGATTTTAATCCTCAGGCTTTAACAACTTAACTCAGAATTTGGAGGTTTCTGATCAGATGCCTCCCTCATGCTAAGTACAAGTCCAATTACAGGGTCGTTGACTTGCATGCTGCTAAGCTGGTCATTAGACCAAGAACCCATCAAATTAACTCCTATTTCTGGTCCCGTATTGCTTTTTGCAGCTTCACTTGTATTTGTACCAGTTTCATTGTCAATATCGGTATTTTCACTTGTATTTGTACTAGTTCCATTGTCAAAATCGGTAGTTCTTGTTTGAGTCATATTTTGTTTACTTTTTGATACTGCGGTAATCTTACAGTGTTCTGCTAGACTGTAAGCAGAGGACGCACACGACGGACAATTATCTGGCTTACATGTTCGCGGTTTTATTCGTGATAACGCATCAGCGTTGCCATGGAGTCTACCATTACGATGTATAATAGTCATATCGTACGTATCTAGGATGACTAATCATCTCACTGTCATACCCTCTGGTTCTTTGAAATTGTGAAGCCACTTTAAAGAACTATGGTCTGTTCTGACTCGAAAAGGTCTTCCCCAGAGAAAGTGTTTAAAGTGACGAACAAAATAAACCACAGATAAAAGTTCTTGGTATGTGGTACAATAACGACGTTGCGATTTGTTGAGTATTTTGCTCGCATACGCAATTACCTTTTCTTCACCGTTTTGTACCTGGCTAAGAACTGCGCCGATTCCGTACGCAGAAGCATCAGTGTCTAAGATGAATTCACCTGTTGGCTCGGGGTATGCCAAAATAGAAGAAGACAACAAAAGTGATTTGATACATTGAAATGCTGTTTCACATGCTTCAGACCACCGAAATTTCCTATTTTTCTGTGATAATTCTGTAAGGGGGTATGCAACAGTACTAAATCGTGGTAATGCTGCTCTCACACAGTGGCGAATATGGTGGCGAATGGGCTTACGAATGCAATTCGCCACCAATTCGCAATGATCACAAGGTGATCACCAGACATTCGAAGGTGTTCGTAAGCATTCGCGGTCGTTCATGGGGTGTTGCGAATATTAGGAACATGCTCCTAAAATTCGCCAGGAAAGCATATTCTCATTGCTTTCGCCACATTTTCGTAAGCAATCGCAAGCCATTCTTATTGATGGCAAGGCATTTGTAGTGATCGTAAGACATTTGTAGGGATTTGCTAGCATTCGTCTTGACCTTTCCTTAAGAATACCATACGAATGAGAACAAAAAGTTGCGAATGCTTGCGAATCCATTACGAATAAAGCGAATGGGTTACGAATTTTTTGACATTTTCTTGAGAATGCATTGAGAATGTGTGCGAACGGCTTGCCAACACTTGCGAGTACTTGCAAATGTTTGAGAATGACATACAAACATTAAGATTGTCTTGCAAATGCCTTGCTAATTCCTAGCGATTTCTATGGGAAGCCATAACCGTCAAAATGTGGATATTTACAAACCATTCAATGACAGGCCATTTAATTCAGCATGAAGTCATTTGATGACGTGCATATTGATTCGATGCGACGTGTAAACTCGGTTCATTCGTTACAAAGTGAATTGATACAGTTCAAAGTGAAATGATACGATGTAAAATTTCAAACCATACGACGCAAAGTCATTTGATGACGTACATATTGATTCGATTCGACGTGTAAACTCGGTTCATTCGTTACAAAGTGAATTGATACGGTTCGAAGTGAAATGATACGATGTAAAATTTCAAACCATACGACGCAAAGTCATTTGATGACGTACTTATTGATTCGATGCGACGTGTAAACTCGGTTCATTCGTTACAAAGTGAATTGATATGGTTCAAAGTGAAATGATACGGTATAAACTCGGTTCATTCGTTACAAAGTGAAATGATACGGTTCGAAGTGAAATGATATGGTGTAAAATTTCAAACCATACGACGCAAAGTCAATTGATGACGTACATATTGATTCGATGCGATGCAAACGCAATCCGTTCGACACAAACTGATTTCATTACGTGCAAAGTGAAACGGTGCGACATCTGGCGGCGATATTTGCCACATCACTTGCATGGTTATTTCCCCTACATAATATATGATAAATCAAAGTACCAAAAGTACTGAGAATGCAAAGTTTGATAGTAAAGACTGTATGGATATTTGCACGATCAAATTTCCATAAATTTTACATAGTTTTAGCCAACTTGGCGATCTTTGGTGACCTACCAAAATCTTAGAGGGTCAAACCATTCCAAATATATTGTGATCAATTGTCATTAAACTGTTTCAAATCTAGACTAGAATATTTTTTTATGAAATTGCTGATGGATAGACAGATTTGTGTTTTATGGCCAAACTGTCACTCAAGATGACCTCCATGTCTAAAATTGTCATTTACAGATTGGCGTGTATTACGTTGTCTTCCGGGAACAAGATGCACAAGAGGGCCTGTATCACTCTACTGGCTTGAATAGTCTAAGGCCTACCGAAAAACAGTTGTTTTTTTAAATCAAAGGCTATAACTTTGATGTGTCTAGTCTGATGCAACTGGTTTTGAACTTGTCCAAGTTCAGTGGCGTAACCTAAAAAACGTCTTCTGCTGCAGGGACAAATAACTTAACAAGAGGCACTACCCGTTGATTCAACTTCCCTATGTCTGTCCCACACATTGAAAAGAAACTTTACTGTAGTATTTACTAAAAAATAAAATACAAATTTATTGGTGGAAAGAAGAATTAAAATTGACTATAAGTAAATACACGGTTAAAAGTGACCATCATTTTGATAAATAAACAACAACAAGAAGAAACAGATCAGAACCTAGCTGGACGAAGTAGGTTAAAATGCTGCAGCCATGTGCTGTTTCAAACGGTGTCCGGTTGGGGCCAGATACAATGTTGCATTGTCGTGGGCAACAATGCGACACCCGACAATGCGACATCGCAACTTTGCGATATGACAATGCGACATTGCGATACGACAACGCTACATTGCAATACGACAACGCTACATTGCAATACCACATCGCGACATAAATGTCGCGATGTCATATTGCAATGTCGCGACAAGGCAATGCAATATCATGACAACGCGACATTGCAATACAATTATGTCGCGATGTCGTATTGCAATGTAGCGTTCAGGTCTCACACCTCTATTATCTCCCCTGAAAGCTCACGGACCTAGAGACAAAAGGAAAACAGAAAATAATTCTATTTTTTCTCAATTTTAGGCAATTTTTAATTTGAAAAATAGGCTTTTCTTTGCTTTAGCATACATCTGCAGTGTAAAAGACAGATGATACAGAAAATCCCATGTTGATATGAGGTTTCATTCAAATTTCAGAATTGTTTGACCGAAGCACCACATATTCAGCTAGATAGTGTATGAATTTTGTATTTTCCATAGGGTTCACAAAACATGAGCGAGAAAAAAACCCAACCTGGCTAACTTATATATTTTATTGTTTTAAATTACTGGTCTTGGCTATACTGAAGATATTAAACCAACAACAATGTCTGCTGCCCTGCTTTGAAGCTCAGATGTTGGAAAAGGCTGTACAGTAACCCTATGGGAAATTAATTGTGGTGTGAGACCTTGTGGTATCTCAACGCGATGTCGCGTTGTCGTGACATTGCATTGCGTTGTCGCTACATTGCAATATGACAATATGACATGACATACTTGCAATGTAGCGTTGTCGTATCTCAATGTCGAGTTGTCGTATCGCAATGTCGCATTGTCATATCGCAATGTCGCGATGTCGCATTGTCGGACTTCGCATTGTTGCCCACGACAATGCAACATTGTATCTGGCCCCAACCGGACACCGTTTGAAACTGCTACTTATAGTCAATTTCAATTCTTCTTTCCACCAATAAATCTGTATTTTATTTTTTTTAGTAAATACTACAGTAAAGTTTCTTTTCAATGTGTGGGACAGACATAGAGAAGTTGAATCAACGGGTAGTGCCTCTTGTTAAGTTATTTGTCCCTGCAGCAGAAGACGTTTTCTAGGTTACGCCACTGAACTTGGACAATTTCAAAACCAGTTGCATCAGACTAGACACATCAGAGTTATAGCCTTTGATTTTTTAAACAAGAAATCCTTGGATTCACATGTCTCGCCTAACGGGGGCTGGACTTAAAACAGTCAATGATTCTTAAATGAGGTTGTAAACATGTTAGTAATTATATTAACATTCTAAACAAATATGGTAAAGATCAGATAAAAGATCAGATAACTACAGATTTAACAAAGGAAATACAATATAGCATTTTTCAACAAATCAAGGGCCATAACCTGTCGTTACTAACAATATCTAGCTGGTTTTCGAACTTGTCCGAGATTTCATTGATATACCGCGATTTGCACAACTAGACATCATACTGAGGCTTCCTGCCAAATGTTATAGAAAGTTTAGGAGGAGTAGCGCCGACAAGAAATTTAAATGTGAAAGTGCCATAACTCCGTCATAAATCAGCGAACTGGAAAAAAGCGTGATATGCACAACTAGACAACTTACCGATGCTTCCTGCCAAGTTTCGTCGAAATCCAACACGGCTTTAGGAGGAGTAGAGCCGACAAGAAGTAAAAATGTCAAGGGGCCATCAAAAATCAACGAACCGAAAAAAATAATGAAAAAAAAAATAATAAAAAAACAACAAAAAAACAACAACAAAAAACATTTAAAACAATAAATCAATAAATATATCAAATACAAAAAAAAAAAAAAAAATAAAAAAAAAAATAAAAAAAAATAAAAAATAAAAAATATATATTTAAAACAAACTTAGACAAACTTTTTTTACAAATAATAAAAAAAATATACTAATAATAAAAAAAGGCAAAACATCTGGTAAAGTTTGGTAAAGATCGGATGAAAAATGCAAGCCCTGTCGTATTAACGAGGCAAAATATAGCATTTTTTAACTAAATCAAGGGCCATAACTCCGCTGTTACTAGCCCGATCTGGCTGGTTTTCGAACTTGTGCGAGCTTTAATTGATATTAACAGTATGTTAAAGTTTTGTAAAGATCGGATGAAAAGTGAAGGCCCTTGGCCAGTAGAGCTAAACATTATCAGCTCCAGAAAGTAGGTCAAGGTCATAGATGAAATCTATGCATCCAAAAAGATGCACTACCCAAGACACAACTATGTCAAAATAGAATATGTTTTCTTCCAAAGATTAAGCTATAAATTAGGTTTAAAACATCTAGTGCATAATTATAATTCATGAGAGAGTGATGTAATTGTAACAATTAAAGTTATCTGCCCTTTGCTTGGATGGTGAAGGTCACATTCACATTTGCTTTGTCACGTTGCAATGTACCACTCAAGATACAACTGTAAGCAAAGTTTTAAAGGTCTTAGTGCATACAGTTTGTGAAAAAGTGACTTAAATGTTGAACCTAAAAATTCTTAAGTTATCTGCCCTTTGCTTGGAGGGTCAAGGTCACTTCCACATTTGCTTTGTCACGTTGCGATGTACCACCCAAGATACAACTACAAGCAAAGTTTGAAAGGTCTAGTGCATACAGTTTGTGAGAAAATGACCTAAACGCAAAACTTGAATGTTGACGCCGCTGCCGCCGGAAAAGCAACACCTATGTCTCTTTTTTTCTTCGAAAGGCGAGACAAAAACTGTTTTCCGGCCATAGACTATTTAAGCCAGTAGAGTGATACAGGCCCTCTTGTGCATCTTGTTCCCGGAAGACTACTTAATACACGCGACTCTGTAAATGACATAATTTTAGAGATGGAGGTCATCTTGAGTGACAGTTTGGCCATGAACACAAATCACAAATCTGTCTATCCATCAGCAATTTCATAAAAAGATATTCTAGTCTAGATTTGAAACAGTTTAATGACAATTGATCACAATATATTTGGAATGGATTGACCCTCTAAGATTTTGGTAGGTCGCCAAAGATCGCCGAGTTTGCTAAAACTATGTAAAAATTATGGAAATTTGATCGTGCAAATATTCATACAGTCTTTCCTATCAAACCTTGCATTCTCAGTACTTTTAGTACTTTGATTTATCATAATATATATGGTACTTTGATTTACCATAATATATATATGTTATGTAGGGGAAATAACCCTGCAAGTGATGTGGCAAATATCGCCGCCAGATGTCGCACCGTTTCACTTTGCACGTAATGAAATCAGTTTCTGTCGAACGGATTGCGTTTGCATCGCACCGACTTTGTTTTCGCCGGATCAGTTTACTTACCACCAGACTAAATGTGTTTGCGTTAAACTGATTCATAATGCATCATGCTGATTTACTTTGTTCTGTATCACTTCACATTTTTCGATGAATCGTTTAAGTTTTCATCGTACCGACTTGTATTTGATTGTATTGCATTAGTTTTTTTGTCAAATAGTTTGTCATTGCACTGAATGATTTCTATTTGCGTCGTATGGTTTGAAAATTTACACCGTATCATTTCACTTCGAACCGTATCGGTTCACTTTGTAACGAATGAACAGAGTTTACACGTCGCATCGAATCAATATGTACGTCATCAAATGACTTTGCGTCGTATGGTTTGAAATTTTACACCGTATCATTTCACTTCGAACCGTATCAGTTCACTTTGTAACGAATGAACCGAGTTTATATCGTATCATTTCACTTCGAACCGTACCAATTCACTTTGTGACGAATGAACCGAGTTTACACGTCGCATCGAATCAATATGTACGTCATCAAATGACTTTGCGTCGTATGGTTTGAAATTTTACATCGTATCATTTCACTTTGAATCGTATCAATTCACTTTGTAACGAATGAACCGAGTTTACACGTCGCATCGAATCAATATGTACGTCATCAAATGACTTTGCGTCGTATGGTTTGACATTTTACATCGTATCATTTCACTTTGAACCGTATCAATTCACTTTGTAATGAATGAACCGAGTTTACACGTCGCATCGAATCAATATGTACGTCATCAAATGACTTCATGTTGAATTAAATGGCCTGTCATTAAATGGTTTGTAATATCCACATTTTGACGGTTTTGGCTTCCCATAGATTTCAATGCGAATATTGCACATTCGCCCCGGGTGGTGTCGCTAGGGTAGCCAAAATGGTATAAAATACCCCATCTTCCCTTGTCCTATATACATTTCTAGTTCAACCATGGCCGAGGCTGCGAGGCAAGTGGCAACACTGGCCGTGCTGGTTTCTCAACATGCTGTTGTTACACACCGTGCTGTTGTTGCTCTGCATCAAGAAGAACAAGAAAGAAGGCAGCAGCAGCAGCCCCAACGTAGAAGACGCAGACAGGAGGCTGGCGAATAAGTGACAAAGAGAAACAATGGCAATGGGTATATGCAATTAGCCAAGCATGCGTTGTGTAGTCGTTTCATTCGTAAGGCGTTCGCAAGCATTCGCAAGATTCGCAAAGGCATTCGTAAGCATTCGTAATATTCGCAAAGGATTCGCAAGAAATTCGGCAAATTGATTGTTAAGTAATCGTAAGGTTCGTAAGAAATTCGCAAGGATTCGCAAGGATTCGTAAGAATTTCGGAAGCATTCATAAGGCCTCACTTTTTTCAGTATTTTTCCAGGCCAATCTAATCATTTTCGGCGAATTTGCCGCGAATTTCAAATTTTCATATTCGCAAGGATATTCTTTACTGTGTGAGAGAGGCATGATCAAAAGCGCCGGTAAAAATCTTTTGATATCTGTTACACACTCGGGTCTTTCCCAATTTTTGACGGCATCCAACTTGCTTGGGTCACAACTAATACCATATTCAGAAACCACGTGACCTAAATAAACGACATTATTTTGAAAAAGTGAACATTTCTTCGGTTTAAGTTTCAAGTTCGCTTGCCTTAGTCTGTCAAACACTAGCGTCAAATGTTAAAGGGCTTTATCAAAAGTATCTCCATATGCAATGACGTCATCTAAATAAATTAAACAATTCTCGAACCTAAGACCACTCAAAACCACTTCCATCAATCGTTCAAATGTGGCGGTACTATTACAGAGGCCAAACGGCAAAAAAATACATTCAAATAGACCTTTATGTGTCGCAAACGCTGTCTTTTGTTTGTCATCATTGTCCATGGCAACCTGCCAAAACCCACTTGCCAGGTTAAGGGTCTATCACTTTCTCTAATTATACCATTATCAAACTTTTTTTTTTTTCGTTTTCAGCAATTTCTCGTAGAGCAAGTGGTAATCTGCGCGGAGGTAACTTTATGAGTTTATTCTAACCCGTGTCAATAGTATGTTTTGCCTTGTCTGTGCAACCTAATTTACCATCTGGACCAACGAAAATATTTTGGTAGTTAATCAGTAAATTGTCTAACTTTTGGGTTTCTTCTATTGAAATAATTGGTTTTGATTCGTTAAGCAAAGGTTTTAGGTGTTCTAGTAAAGTGTCTTGCCTTTGTGAGAAATTTCCTCGACATGGGAAATCGGAAATATATTTGCTATTTCATAACCCCTTTTTAACTTGATAGTTTCTGCCGTTAAGTTTAAAACAGGAATAAAAACGTTTTCATTCTCGTTCTTAACTAGGGATTTTGCAATAAAAATATATTTTCTTTTCGAAAAGAATTCCGTTGATTCTATTATACCTTTCTCTCCCATTTCCCGAGTTATCTAATAATTTGCCTATTATTAAAATTTCCGATTTTGCAGGT
The DNA here is from genome assembly GCA_037043455.1 of Cyrtodaria siliqua. Classification (NCBI taxonomy): domain Eukaryota; kingdom Metazoa; phylum Mollusca; class Bivalvia; order Adapedonta; family Hiatellidae; genus Cyrtodaria; species Cyrtodaria siliqua. Next base: position 27,705 of record JAWPHD010011912.1, read on the forward strand.
ATTTCCACTGTGTCTGAAAGACTAACGCGAGTGCACTTATTTCTGTTTTCTCTTTTCATCTGCACTTTAAAATTTCTAATTTGTAAAACCCTTTTTTCCATTGAGTGCTCACGTCATACTTATTAAGGAAATCTTGCCCAATAAGTAGATCAATTTTATCTAACTTTGCAACAATCAACTTTTATTCAAATACGCGGCCGCGTTAACGATATTTGAAACATAATACACATGGCGTAAACTTAAACAAAGGGAAGTAACGTTTACTGCAAAATAACAAGATACAAAAATGTAAATGAACAACGAAGTTCAACATGAAATCTGAAATTAGTAAAACATTTATACTAAAAACTATCTAACTATTTGGCTTGCTTTAACTGGCGAAGTTTGAAACTCTGAAACTAAAATAAAACAATTTTTCTTATTTAAAACAACGAGCAATATATACAAATGGTCTTCAGCTAAAACACATCAAAACTCCTCAATTATACATAAGGCGCCGTACAGTAAATTTGACAAGTATCTGTAATGCACAGTACAGGTTTTGGTTCTGAACGCACCGTCCAGTAGCAAATTCGGGATGGTAAGGCACCATACAGCCTAATATTTTTCGAATCAGAGTTTTGCTTATTTATTTAGTTTACAAAACGTGAGTTATCTGGTCATTTACATATCATCACAAAGTTATTTCGCTTCGATCCGTGAAGAAACAAGCCTGCAATGGTTCAAAACATGTGGGACTCCTCGCTTCGATTGCAGATCGACAAAAAGTGACATGCTTTAGCGATGATTTTTCAAACAGTAGTACATTATTTGTTACATACTGTGCAGCCAAGTGTCAAGGAATCATTTTATAACTGTCACTATGAATATCTATGCATGTCAGCCGAATTAAAAAAGTAATGAGTAAAAATGTAAGGCACTTACCTTTCGGATGTTGACGTGTCCGCCATCTTGGAAATAACAAACTCAACTAGCCGTACTGGAACCGTACAAGTGACACGACAGTGGTCCGGGTAAGCGCATTTTATCATATATTAACGACTTCAGCGTGTTTCATGGTGTCATCAGCTGATGATGTTTCGTTTGTAAGGTGTTTTACGTCATTTTCAACATATGTAAGGTTATATATGAAGGTCGATATGTTTGTGGTGGAGGAAGACCGCCCACCTTTCCTTGGTAGAACCAGTAATGTACACCTCCCGCCATCCGTAAGAATCGACACTTCCTCACAAGTCGAGCTCCCAGTGGGATTCGAACCCGCAGCGGTGAGAGGCGAAGCTTTACAACGCAACGTCTTAACCATTCGGCGACGGAGACGCTATATGAATAAAGCTGAATTACATGAATTGTAAACATTATAGAAATTAGACTATAAAACAGTTCTTCGAAACTGTAGCCATGTGTTGAGGTCATAAAATAATGCATATTTGTCGAGTAAAAGTCTAAATTTATTCATGGGTACTTTAAACACCTTTAAATGAATCTCCGTAAAACGACGAGTTGGTAACACATAATTCGACGCGTTGGCAACGATAACGATAGGGTAATGGTTAAGGCATTTGTACTGATTTAAAAGATATTTTATGTCAAATAGATACAACAATACTCACTAATTGTACACAAAAAAGGGATAATAACGAAAGATGAAATCGAATTCTTATCCAAGAAAAGAGTAACTTCACATTCTAACCTTTCATCTATACTTAGTTGCCTCTTACGACATACAGGAGAGACGTTAGTCTTATTATTGTCTTCAAAGTTCACTTCTCCCTCTTACGACATACAGAAGAGACGTTGGTCTTAGTCTTGTCTTCAACGTTCACTTCTCCCTCTTACGACATACAGGAGAGACGTTGGTCTTATTCTTATCTTCAACGTACACTTCTCCCTCTTACGACATACAGGAGAGACGTTGGTCTTAGTCTTGTCTTCAACGTTCACATCTCCCTCTAACGACATACAGGAGAGACGTTGGTCTTATTATTGTCTTCAACGTTCACTTCTCCCTCTTACGACATACAGGAGAGACGTTGGTCTTATTCTTATCTTCAACGTACACTTCTCCCTCTTACGACATACAGGAGGGACGTTGGTCTTAGTCTTGTCTTAATCATTCAGGTCTCCCTCTTACGACATACAGGAGAGACGTTGGTCTTATTCTTGTCTTCAACGCTCGGTTCTCCTTCATACGACATACAGGAGAGACGTTGGTCTTATTCTTGTCTTCAACGTTCACTTCTCCCTCTTACGACATACAGGAGAGACGTTAGCCTTATTCTTGTCTTTAACGTTCACTTCTCCCTCTTACGACATACAGGAGAGACGTTGGTCTTATTATTGTCTTCAACGTTCACTTCTCCCTCTAACGACATACAGGAGAGACGTTGGTCTTATTATTGTCTTCAACGTTCACTTCTCCCTCTTACGACATACAGGAGAGTCGTTGGTCTTATTCTTCAGGAGAGACGTTGGTCTTATTCTTGTCTTCAACCTTCACTTTTTCCTCTTACGACATACAGGAGAGACGTTGGCTTTATTTTGCAACAACGTTCAGTTCTCACTCTTACGACATACAGGAGAGCCGTTGGTATTAGTCTTCAACGTTCACTTTTCCCTCTTACGTCATACAGGAGAGAACGTTGGTCTTAGTCTTGTCTTCAACGTTCACTTCTACATCTTACGACATACAGGAGAGACGTTAATCTTATTCTTGTCTTCAACGTTCACTTCTTCTCCCTCCTACGAGATACAGGAGAGACGTTAGTCTTATTATTGTTTTCAACGTTCACTTCTCCCTCTTACGACATACAGGAGAGACGTTGGTCTTATTATTGTCTTCAACGTTCACTTCTCCCTCTTACGACATACAGGACAGACGTTGGTCTTATTCTTCAGGAGAGACGTTGGTCTTATTCTTGTCTTCAACGTTCACTTTTCCCTCTTACGACATACAGGAGAGACGTTAGTTTTATTTGTGTCTTCAACGTTCAGTTCTCACTCTTACGACATACAGGAGAGACGTTGGTATTAGTCTTCAACGGTCACTTTTCCCTCTTACGACATACAGAAGAGAACGTTGGTCTTAGCTTGTCTTCAACGTTCACTTCTCCCTCTTACGACATACAGGAGGGACGTTGGTCTTAGTCTTGTCTTCAACGTTCAGGTCTCCCTCCTACGACATACAGGAGAGACGTTGGTCTTATTCTTGTCTTCAACGCTCAGTTCTCCTTCATACGACATACAGATAGACAGTGATCTTAGTCTTGTCTTCAACGTTCACTTCTCCCTTATACGACATACAGGAGAGATGTTGATTTTAGTCTTGTCTTCAACGTTCACTTCTCCCTCATACGACATACAGGAGAGACGTTGGTCTTAGTCTTGCCTTTAATGTTCACTTCTCCCTCTTACGACATACAGAAGAGATGTTGGTCTTAGTCTTGTCTTCAACTTTCACTTCTCCCTCTTACGACATACAGGAGAGACGTTGGTGTTATTCTTGTCTTAACGTTTTGGTCTCCCTCTTACGACATACAGGAGAGACGTTGGTCTTAGTCTTGTCTTCAACGATCACTTCTCCCACTTACGACATACAGGAGAGACGTTGGTCTTATTCTTGTTTTAACGTGTTGGTCTCCCTCTTACGACATACAGGAGAGACGTTGGTCTTAATCTTGTCTTCAACGTCCACTTCTCCCTCTTACGACATACAGGAGAGACGTTGGTCTTAGTCTTGTCTTCAACGTTCACTTCTCCCTCTTACGACATACAGGAGAGACGTTGGTCTTATTCTTGTCTTCAACGTTCAGTTCTCCCTCATTCGACATATAGGAAAGACGTTGATCTTAGTCTTGTCTTCAACGTTCACTTTTCCCTCTTACGACATGCATGAGAGACGTTGACTTTATTCTTGTCTTCAACGTTCAGTTCTCACTCTTACGACATACAGGAGAGACGTTGGTATTAGTAATCAACGTTCACTTTTCCCTCTTACGACATACAGGAGAGAACGTTGGTCTTATTCTTGTCTTCAACGTTCACTTCACCCTTTTACGACATACAGGAGAGACGTTAGTCTTATTCTTGTCTTCAACGTTCACTTCTTCTCCCTCTTGCGACATACAGGAGAGACGTTAATCTTATTATTGTTTTCAACGTTCACTTCTCCCTCTTACGACATACAGGAGAGACGTTGGTCTTATTATTGTCTTCAACGTTCACTTCTCCGTCTTACTACATACAGGAGAGACGTTGGTCTTATTATTGTCTTCAACGTTCACTTCTCCCTCTTACGACATACAGGAGAGTCGTTGGTCTTATTCTTCAGGAGAGACGTTGGTCTTATTCTTGTCTTCAACCTTCACTTTTTCCTCTTACGACATACAGGAGAGACGTTGGCGTTATTTTTGTCAACAACGTTCAGTTCTCACTCTTACGACATACAGGAGAGCCGTTGGTATTAGTCTTCAACGTTCACTTTTTCCTCTTACGTCATACAGGAGAGAACGTTGGTCTTAGTCTTGTCTTCAACGTTCACTTCTACATCTTACGACATACAGGAGAGACGTTAATCTTATTCTTGTCTTCAACGTTCACTTCTTCTCCCTCCTACGAGATACAGGAGAGACGTTAGTCTTATTATTGTTTTCAACGTTCACTTCTCCCTCTTACGACATACAGGAGAGACGTTGGTCTTATTATTGTCTTCAACGTTCACTTCTCCCTCTTACGACATACAGGACAGACGTTGGTCTTATTCTTCAGGAGAGACGTTGGTCTTATTCTTGTCTTCAACGTTCACTTTTCCCTCTTACGACATACAGGAGAGACGTTAGTTTTATTTGTGTCTTCAACGTTCAGTTCTCACTCTTACGACATACAGGAGAGACGTTGGTATTAGTCTTCAACGGTCACTTTTCCCTCTTACGACATACAGAAGAGAACGTTGGTCTTAGCTTGTCTTCAACGTTCACTTCTCCCTCTTACGACATACAGGAGGGACGTTGGTCTTAGTCTTGTCTTCATCGTTCAGGTCTCCCTCCTACGACATACAGGAGAGACGTTGGTCTTATTCTTGTCTTCAACGCTCAGTTCTCCTTCATACGACATACAGAGAGACGGTGATCTTAGTCTTGTCTTCAACGTTCACTTCTCCCTTATACGACATACAGGAGAGATGTTGATTTTAGTCTTGTCTTCAACGTTCACTTCTCCCTCATACGACATACAGGAGAGACGTTGGTCTTAGTCTTGCCTTTAATGTTCACTTCTCCCTCTTACGACATACAGAAGAGATGTTGGTCTTAGTCTTGTCTTCAACTTTCACTTCTCCCTCTTACGACATACAGGAGAGACGTTGGTCTTATTCTTGTCTTAACGTTTTGGTCTCCCTCTTACGACATACAGGAGAGACGTTGGTCTTAGTCTTGTCTTCAACGATCACTTCTCCCTCTTACGACATACAGGAGAGACGTTGGTCTTATTCTTGTTTTAACGTGTTGGTCTCCCTCTTACGACATACAGGAGAGACGTTGGTCTTAATCTTGTCTTCAACGTCCACTTCTCCCTCTTACGACATACAGGAGAGACGTTGGTCTTAGTCTTGTCTTCAACGTTCACTTCTCCCTCTTACGACATACAGGAGAGACGTTGGTCTTATTCTTGTCTTCAACGTTCAGTTCTCCCTCATTCGACATATAGGAGAGACGTTGTTCTTAGTCTTGTCTTCAACGTTCACTTTTCCCTCTTACGACATGCATGAGAGACGTTGACTTTATTCTTGTCTTCAACGTTCAGTTCTCACTCTTACGACATACAGGAGAGACGTTGGTATTAGTAATCAACGTTCACTTTTCCCTCTTACGACATACAGGAGAGAACGTTGGTCTTATTCTTGTCTTCAACGTTCACTTCACCCTTTTACGACATACAGGAGAGACGTTAGTCTTATTCTTGTCTTCAACGTTCACTTCTTCTCCCTCTTGCGACATACAGGAGAGACGTTAATCTTATTATTGTTTTCAACGTTCACTTCTCCCTCTTACGACATACAGGAGAGACGTTGGTCTTATCATTGTCTTCAACGTTCACTTCTCCGTCTTACTACATACAGGAGAGACGTTGGTCTTATTCTTCCGGAGAGACTTTGGTCTTATTCTTGTCTTCAACGTTCACTTTTACCTCTTACGACATACAGAAGAGACGTTGGTTTTATTTTTGTCTTCAACGTTCACTTTTCACTCTGACGACATACAGGAGAGACGTTGGTATTAGTCTTCAACTTTCACTTTTCCCTCTTACGACATACAGGAGAGAACGTTGGTCTTAGTCTTGTCTTCAACGTTCACTTCTCCCTCTTACGACATACAGGAGGGACGTTGGTCTTATTCTTGTCTTGAACGTTCAGGTCTCCCTCTTACGACCTACAGGAGAAACGTTGGTCTTATTCTTGTCTTCAACGCTCAGTTCTCCTTCATACGACATACAGAGAGACGTTGATCTTAATCTTGTCTTCAACGTTCACTTCTCCCTTATACGACATACAGGAGAGATGTTGATCTTAGTCTTGTCTTCAACGTTCACTTCTCCCTCATACGACATACAGGAGAGACGTTGGTCTTAGTCTTGTCTTTAATGTTCACTTCTCCCTCTTACGACATACAGAAGAGATGTTGGTCTTAGTCTTGTCTTCAACTTTCACTTCTCCCTCTTACGACATACAGGAGGGACGTTGGTCTTATTCTTGTCTTAACGTTTTGGTCTCCCTCTTACGACATACAGGAGAGATGTTGGTCTTAGTCTTGTCTTTAACGTTCACTTCTCCTTCTTACGACATACAGAAGAGACGTCGGTCTTAGTCTTGTCTTCAACGTTCACTTCTCCCTCTTACGACATACAGGAGAGACGTTGGTCTTAGTCTTTTCTTAAACGTTCACTTCTCCCTCTTACGACTTACAGGAGAGACGTTGGTAATATTCTTGTCTTCAACGTTCACTTCTCCCTCTTAAGACATACAGGAGAGACGTTGGTCTTATTCTTGTCTTCAACGTTCACTTTTCCCTCTTACGACATGCAGGAGAGACGTTGGTCTTAGTCTTGTCTTCAAAGTTCACCTTTCACTCTTACGACATACAAGAGAGACGTTGGTCTTAGTCTTGTCTTCAACGTTCACTTCTCAAACTATTTAATGCGACTTAAAGTAGCTTTCCCACCAACAACAGCCCATGTTTTACAGCATAATATTATGTATACCGTTTTTAAACCTACAGACGATGAGGTATATATATATATAACCAGGGTCGTATATATATACATATATATATATAGATCTATATGTTGGTCTAATATTTTAATTAACCATCTATTTTGAATGGAATATGGCGTAAAATGCTTCAATCAACCATGGTGCGTAACCTGGTGTAGCACATATTATCATGCAGCAAATTATGCGTGCTTGTAAATAATGGGTCATTTTGCGCTTACGCATTAGGTTAAGGCCCTTTAGAATAGAACACAATGTTCAGTCAGACCCATATACCACAACGAAAAGTAAAGTAAATATTCGCTTCATCATGTAGTAGATGTCACATACTTAAGCCATCGATGTTTCGTTTGCAGTTTCATCTAAAATAGCACAGGTACAATTACTCTCTCAATTGAAATTGTACTGTGAATAAAATACTATTTTATTAAACTATTATATTACATGTTAAAGGCAGAATTATGCTTATTAAAACGTAAAATATAACAGTTGACGAAGCATTCGGAAGCGTTACAACCAGGTACTGTAGATAGACGTATACAAAAAAGGTCCTCTACAACACAGAGAATTACGCTACAAATCAATGGAATAGAATTAAACTTAAAATTATGCAGATTAAATATTAGTGCACTAATTACGCTATATCCCTTATATAGTGTCGACGCTAAGCATACAACAGGTAGCGTGCATATCCAAATAGTTTATTATAGCACCTTTATTGTTTATGTAAACACAGTAATAAAACACGTTAACATACCCTTTTAACGAAGTGTACGCTTCTAATCAGTTGTTTCTATTAACGAATGAGAACATCGGATGATTTAATGCAAAATTTACGGTAATATTATAAACTAATACAATTTGCCAAAATGCAAAAAAAAAATCTGTTTTCCTTTTCCGTGAGCTTTCAGGAGAGATAATAGAGATGTCAGACCTAACTGCCTTAATTTCTATACGCCCGAGAACCAGTTTCACCTGATCAACGTCTCATTAGAGGCCATGATGCTCTGCCAAAGAGGCCAAGAAAAAGCTGCCCCCCCCCCCCCCACCCCACAAGCCCAACGAAAAGAAGCAATGCATATTGTGCTCATTCATGCTTGCATTGCCAGATCGTTGTAGATTCTTAGAACACCTCAACAGACTGTCAACTATGACGAGTAAGACAAGACACCTGACTTGAGAATGCTGCTTTCCCTGTCCGATATTTTTATATTTCTTGACTAAGACTAACACGTTTTATACCGTTCAACACCAATGTTTGTTGTACACAATTTGTCATTAAAGTATAAATGGGCATATGCGAGTATATGATTCGATTGCTGCCTTTTTGGCCAATCGTCGACAGAAGTTATTTTAAGAGACGGATCTTCAGAATAGCTGTGTTCGTCAGCATATCAAGTCCTTTGTTGTTTTTACATTGCGTATGCCGTGTCCAGTATGGGGTACTGTCTGAAAGAAGATATGCCTATATTTTCTGCTTGATTTACTTTTGCTATTCATTGAATAGTCTTTATTTGCAGTATGTCGATTGCCAAAAGGGCGTGGGTGTAATTATAAGTAATAATTTTAAGCCAGATAACCACGTCAAGGTTACTACTGATAAATCTTTTCAGAAAAGAGGTATTTTTTAAGTTATATAAAACATACGATTTAAAACATTATACAGTGTCATTATTCGACGAGGACTTGACTATGCTTCTCCATCATAGTGCCAATTGTTAGCTTTCTTCTTGGTCATTATATAACTCCAACAGACAATTGTTTTGCTTTATCTGAAAATATCTTACAATGATAGTCTCTTTTGTCAAGTTGTATATGCATCAGGAACAATATCTTCAGCAATCGGGTGGTAACATCATGTAATGCACTGCCTGGTGGTTTGTTATGGCGCCAAGTATTTCTTTCTTCAGAGAGAACCTCCATTGAAGCAGCTAAACTTCCAAATAAGTTTAACATTTATGATTTAGTAGCAGTGCTCGTTAAGCTGCGAGAATAGAACTGAATGTTGTTTAATATCTCGTCAACACATTCCAGGTTATTCAGAACCTCCACAAACAGAGGGGAATGATATTTGTAAAAATCCTGGAATCTACCCTACTTTTATTAACGGATTTATGGTTCTCTTGCTTGCTCGGAGGATAATTGCTCAGAAGTCAGGGGACCGACTTGTTAACCTCCCCTTCCGAAAAACGAGGCTATGGGAACGAATATTGCCCAAGAATACACGACGAAACTCATTGAAGCCGGTGAGGTTTCAAGTCCACCGCGCTATCCACTGGGCAACTCTAGCCAAATAAGCTGCGAACAATGTGTAAACACATGTAAAGAGGCGCACAATTAATATTAATAATCTTTATCTAAAGACGGCATAAGGAAATGAACTTAATAAGCATTATGATTCCGTTCCAATCCTTTATTTGTTGTTATTGTATATATGCTTAACTCGTAAATACAATGAATAAAATATGTTTGAACTAAAGACGGCAATGTACAAAATAACGGTTTTCATAAGCTCAGCTTTTTAACCGATCACGAAAGGCCAAACCACGCAGGTGGTGAGTGGTGGTTTTACTGCAGAAGGAAAATTGGGAGCCTGAGATCACCCATCTGTCCGATTTGGTGATCATTTTATCATCTCACAGACTTCAGAGTCCGAGATTCGAACCCATGTAGCATTGGTGAGAAGTGAGTGCAATATACATCAAGCAAACCGGACCCAAAATCAAATCCACAGCATAAAGATCAACTAACGTCGTCAGTTGAGAATAAACTAATATTTACATACAGCGAAGTCTATGGCGATGGATTTGATGGTGTTCAATATCAGAGGGAAAAAGGAAAGAACATAAATCAACGCATTTTATTTTTTATTTTGTTTATAGTAAACATATATATAACTTATATATAAGATATATAGCTTTCAATGATACCATAACGCTAGCCGTGTATCCTAATGGCAATGGATTAACGACAGATGTATACTTGCAGACAATACTTATAAGCATAAATTGGAAATAAATACGCCAGAGTGTATGCCAGAGTTTAAAGATAATACTAACTTCTTCATGGATATATGCCCAAGTGGATAGTTTTGATTCGTGCCCATACTACGGAGTTCAAGTTCTCGCATTTAAATATATTGTATTATGTAATAATTGTCAACTTGTGGTGTTTTAACATGTTTAATGGTATTAACAATGTGTAATGTTGTGTATGTATTGCGTATATCATTTACTTCTCAACATTTTTATGATAAAAACGAACTTTAGTTAATAATCGTTTTGCGGACAAAAACTTCGGTTTTCGGTGTAAATTATTTAAACCTACGCAGGTGTATGTAACATGATATCATTTGAATGGGATATTGTGTAATGTTAGGTTATAAATTAAAACATCGCAACCTCCAACGAGACTTTATATTTGAAATCCAATAAATCCACGTGTCATAAACCTTTATAAATAACTTGTATAGTACATGTTTTTCTATATACAAGTGCACTATTAACAGATTCGAGGGCTGTTTGGAAAGTTTTGGGACATACTATACAAAATGAAAAAGGTTATGATGATGTAATCCATAAACTGACATGTGTTATTGCTTCATTTGTATGTGGTCTGAGTTTGAAAACATAAGATGCTTTCTTTTGGATCCTAAAACCCTATATCTGTGACTTTAAAGTAGAATACCGCTTGTGCTAGTGGACTTGAGAGGTGTTGCGTATTACAGCAAGTCTCATGAACAGACCCAATACAACTTAGTGTGATATGTTTCTCTCTTGTCTGTGTTTATTACTTCCTATGGATTTTTTTCAGTATTTATTTAATACGGCATTTTTCTTGTAACTTTTGAGTACAGCCACACCTCTGAAGGCGAAGTAGTCCGGTCCGGAGCACAAAGTTGTAGTTCAATTCAGGACTAAATAAATTGCGTTTTTAACAAGATGATACATTCTTTCGAAACATGCTTCGTCAAGTAGATGTACGTCAATATATGTTATCCAAATGCCTTCTCATATGACGTTATAAATATGCCATCGGTTTAAGAGTCCTTATAAGAATTCACAGAACAACTTTAAGATGTCGCGCTCTTCCAGTTAAATACAAATCTATATATTTACGTCATGATATTAGGTAAGGTCTAATATCAGTTGTCCAGGCATATACGGTTAGCATACATAGCCAATAAGAAAGGCCGTATCGTTTTCTATTTATGTGCTTCTGATCGACTTGTCAGCCCTTGCCAAGGTTAACATGCATTTATATAGTGATGATGTTGTATACAAGTCACAGTTTAGTGATGTCTAGCACATATCAAGATTTGTTTGATTATTTTCAGCTCAAATTAGGCTATGACAAATTTGGATTCTATGACGATAGAATTGTTAGTGGTGGAAGCAGACAACTCAATTATTCCTGTGTAGAACCAGTACTGTATACCTCCTACCATCCCTAAGAATCGACACTTTCTCAAATGCAAGTGAAGCTTGAGATGATTTCAAACGAAGCGTCATTACTCCCTCGATCACGGAGCTGCTTCAAAAATGTATATATAATTTCCTAATAAAAAAAATAAGCTGTCTCATAAACGGAAGTAATAAAACTAAGACAACTAATTCTCTCTCATGTATGTTTCCGTTGTTCCTTCCAGTATGTATTACATCTTTTTTGAACTTCCCTCTCATACTGTTAGCTAACGCCAAGCTACAGAATTCAAATTAACCTACAAACAGACAATGACTTCCAGATACGTACATATTTAGTTAAGGAGTGGTGCGAAACCAATATAACTATACTTCCTTGCGAAACCAATATAACTTTACTTCCTTAAAGTGACGTGTATAATACAGACAGCCCTCATTTAAAGGTTTCGTATTTCTTATTGACACTAGCAACGCATTTCTCAAATAGTTTACGGAGACAACTATTCACCGTTCATTAAATTTTGACAATGGACATTTAGCCTGTTAATTCTTTATGATTTCATGGTATAAATGTTCGTGTTCATTGGACTATCATAGGCAGGTTTAAATGGGAAATAAACTCGATACAATTTGAAAAAACGTACGCGTAAGTGGAGGGATATAAAGCATTTCTAAACTGTCAATTGTCGTGAATATACATTATTTTTCAATTATATAAACTCAACATGCCTCTGATATATACAAGTTGGGTAATATTCACGTGTTTACTTGTGTTTCAAAATGTATTTTGCTCTAAAGAATTTAAATGTGGAGCAGAAAAAAAATGTGCGTGTAGTGGCAATGAAAACGAACAAACGAAAATGGATTGCTCAAATACTATGTTAAACCTCTCAGACATGTGTTTACATGTAGGAAATGCAACCTATCTAGATGCAAGTTCAAACAACATAACACGAATTAAAAACAAAATTGCTTTAAATGGATGTCAAAACCTATCTGTACTTCTTCTTCGTAACAACACGATGATACGGTTCGCAGATGATGCATTTTCTGCAATAAGAACGTTAACTTTCCTCGACTTAAGTTTAAACAATTTGGACGTGTATAGGACTGAAAATCGCACCTTATTCACGGAGTTGCCTGCGTTGAAAAAACTACTCATGAATCTGAATTTCCTGCAGGGAGAACAGAGCCGTGACATGGCATATCCGGATTTATCAGCTCTACATGCGTTGGAGACATTGTACATTGATGGTCTAACTAACACGGACTTTGGCTCTAACTACGCACAACTTGAACACCTCGTGACAGTGCATTTATCTGGATCAATTTGTACCTGCGAACTTGGTAATTTAACAAGATATACATTTCAAAACTTAAAGATGATAAAAACTTTGAATATCTCTGTTTGTAAAATAATAAATATCGAGGCAGAAACTTTTCAAATACTTCATCATTTAGAAACTCTAGACTTATCCCAAAACCAACGCCTCGGTTTTCAAATGCTACGAAACGTGTCTTATGGATTGCAATTCACAAATATTAAGTTTTTGAATTATACTAAAGTTTATAATACGTTTGGTCTCGGAACAAAAATTCGGAAACGTGACATTTGCTACTTAAGAAATACAACAATCAGAGAATTTGCAGTAAGTAGCAATAGAATCGAACTTTTTGAAACAAACTCGCTACAGCTTTTCCCGAAAACATTGCAAATACTTCATATAAATGATAATCAGTTTACGTTTGCTCCCTACCTAGTACAGCTGGCTTGTGTGGCAAACGGTACTGCATTCTATGGCAGTTTTCAGCATAGTGCCCATCCTCCCAATCTGTTTTACACTGAGCCAGAAGAAAATCATGCAACAGATGACGATGACGATGATGATTGCCCATATATGCGTGATGAAATCTTGCAAAATATTAGTAATAGCGTTAGGAACTGCGAATTTATCAAACCTGGAAAATTGCCGTTTTCAATACCACCATTTTCGGACAATCTTAAAACTGTATTGTTTAATGATTGTAATATGCAATACACATTGCCTACACTACCCCTGACGCCGCATAACACCGTTAATCACCTTGATTTGTCCGGAAATATTTTGCATTCGTGGGTAGGTCCAATCGGCCCTCTTTCGCATTTGAAATTCCTAGACCTATCGAGAAATTACTGTTCGCGTATATCTGAAAACTTTTTTGCCGGAATGCCAAATCTCGAGAATTTACAGTTGCAGAACAATTTTATTGGATTAGTATTACAGAATGAGAGCGTAACCATTTTCGAAAATCTAACAAAATTGAAGACATTAAATTTGACCGCAAATATAATTACAACCATTCCTTCGATCTCATTTCGTACACTACGTAATCTTGAAACACTCGATTTAAGTTTAAACAGCCTTAAGGACTGGAAGATTGACGTTGCAAACTTGGTAAATTTAACTCATATCAATATCAGATTCAACGTCATAAAGACATTACCACTGCAACTTTCAACTCATTTATCGGAAGTGTCAAAGCGCAGAAATGTTCCATTCTCGATTGACATGCGTAATAACCCCATACAATGTACATGCCAATATCAAGAATTTCTCATTTGGATGCTGCAAAATCGGGAACACTTTGTCCAATTTGAAAGCAACATTTTCTTGGATGAAAATGACAAACAAATTGCTGCTTCAGATATCGAAAGAACCATAAAAGATTTCAGTAAGAATTGTCGCTCATATACACAAGTCATTGTTTTGTGCTGTATTGGAATATCTATATTTTTATCAATCGTCATCGGCGGTGTTATATACAGAAACCGATGGAAGCTTAGATACTTTTTTTATATGTCCAAAGTTAGATATTTCGGATATACAATCGTGCCTGATGATGGACCGATAGAAAATTATAAACACGATGCATTTATATCATACGCTGAAGAGAACATTCGTTTTATACGTGATGGTATTATTCCAATCCTAGAAGAGGAAGGCGAGGAAGGTAATGAAGGCATGTCCTTGTGTATCCATCAGAGAAGCTTTATTCCAGGAAAGCCTATCGTAGATAATATTATCGATGCTATACAAAGTAGCAGAAAAACAGTAGTTATATTAACTGAGGTGTTTTTGAAAAGGAAATGGTGTTTATATGAATTCCATTTTGCCCGAATGGAGAGTATATATTCCAGAGATGGCAGCAATTCGTTAGTTATAGTTATGCTAGAAGACATTCCCACAAAAGATATGCCATTGGAAATGTTGGAATGGATAAGGACTAATTCTTATATAGAATACACTACCGATATTCAAGGTCAAGATATGTTTTGGGACAATTTGAAAGATGCAATCAGACAATGATGTTAGTCGTTTCAGGTTATGAGAAGCAAATGAGTTGTTGCTATAAGTTCAAAACACTGAGCTATGATTTGTTTATGTTTATATTATTTAGACATTCCACAACTCAAATCTCAACTGTTTTAGATCATGGATAAAAACAAGGAAAATGCCAATTCATAAAAGTAAATGCATTCCATTAACTGTATAGACAGAGGAGTACATCATGTATTAAATAATAGGCTTCAATAGAAAAAACAATTCAAGTGAAGTATAGCGTCAGCATTTGTAATGGACATACACAGTAATTTCATGTATTAGTAAAAGTTTGTAGACAAACAATGTCTACATATTTGTATGTAAACATGCATTTTATTCATTGATACTAATTAATATGAATATTAAAATCAAACTTGATTAGCAGGATGATCGTATAGCTTTTATACATCAGGAAATGTATCGCCAAGCCTCATCATTTTTCCAAATGTATTTCTCCTTTTTTTTTTCTCATCCAAACTAAGCTTACTTACTACGACTATGTTTGTATAACAGATAGTAATTTGTGGGTGGATTGCTTTATAAGGCTTAGTGAAATGTTTTTAGCCGTGGTGCATTTATTTCCACGCGTGATCATGTGTTGGGCAATACGTTGCTTTGCATAAGTATCATTCATTGCTTCCTAAATTCGCTTAATTCAATGAAGAGATTTAAATAGAAATAAAACGATTATATCGAGCCTCAAGTTCGCTAATTTGGGTTTTCGTCTACGCTCGGTTTAATAACTGTTCATGAAAAGGTTGAGCCTCTGGAAAACTTGTCTGATAGGCGAATATGTGTAGTAGTTAACATAAGTATTAATTCATGCTGGCGGTATGCTTTGATAAATATTGTTTTCTGACAATCCACAATGTTATCCTATGAACATATTTTTTTTGCAGAATTGAATAAATTTATTGATATTTTTTATTTTAAATTAATGTTATATTATCAAGGGTAATATGTTTTATAACATCAGTTTATGAATAAAATACTAAAGTTTAAAAGCATTTATTTCAGAGCAATGTAGGGTTGAAAACAGCAGTTTCATATAGCAAGTATTGGTCAAAAAACAAATAAATAAAACTTGCACATAAAAAAATAACGTCCAATTCTGCTCCAGTCCGCTTCTGGAAAATGTTTTTGACGTGTGTGTGTGTGTGTGTGTATGTGTGTTTTGTTTTGGTTATATGTTTGATCTCTTCCTTTATTTACCTGTTCAGCTGAGGCATATTAACAGACAGGTACATAAGTAGCAAATAGACAACAGTACTTAACATGTACTTAACATGAATATCCAACGTTTTTAGTTTTTAGTGAGTATACTCACTAAAAACTATATCCAACGTTTTTAGTTTTTAGTGAGTATACTCACTAAAAACTAAAAACGTTGGATATTCATGTTAAAATCGTTGGATATTCATGTTAAAATCGTTGGATATTCATGTTAAGTACTGTTTAACACTGTTTTCTATTTTCTATAGTATTTATAGTATTTATAGTTTTCTATAGTATTTATAGTATTTATAGTGTTTCGATGTAAATATTAGTGGAAGGGTCGTTTAATAACTGTTTGAGGGAGTCCATTTTTACATACAGCATATGAAAACATGTCAAGATGTTGGCAGTATGAGTGTTATATAATTTCAAAGTTAGAGTCGAATTGAATTATATTCGTCAATGGTTCTACCCTCTCATATCTTTAACTTATCACATTATCTTTATATGAATACGGTTTAACACGTTTAATAACTCATTTCACCTTGTAATTTTGCTTTTATTAGCTTTACAGTTTGTTTCTACTAACGATAAACTATACTCGTTCGTGTTTAACATTTAAACGTTCATAATACTAATCCTTGATCTGCTATTGACTATATGTAAATATGTTATATGGAAATGTATACTCGTGGATCTAACGTTATTTTGTATTATTATATACAGTTGTAGCATGGTCACTGAAAATTCTCTATGTAATAGCACAGGTGTAAATCGTTTAATTGAAAATAACACCTGTCCGAATAAATGGTGTACTACAACTAACAGTTATTGGAAGTTAGAGTATGGCAGGGAGATGAAATGGACATGCTATAATACAAATATAGTATGGTTTCATCTCGTTGGTTAATTTAAACACCTCGATATCCCGATGTTTAAATTAACTCAATAAGACCATAC
The DNA here is from genome assembly GCA_037043455.1 of Cyrtodaria siliqua. NCBI lineage: Eukaryota > Metazoa > Mollusca > Bivalvia > Adapedonta > Hiatellidae > Cyrtodaria > Cyrtodaria siliqua. The sequence goes on from JAWPHD010011912.1 coordinate 44,924, forward strand.
TCTATCTGTTACTTATTCATTTGCATATTTTCTAGTCGATTTGTTAAAAAGAGCCTGCTATTTTTCTCTCTTGTTAGTATTCGTTATTATTATTACTCTGCAAATATACTGAGGGAAAAAAGTTTAGAAAGTTTTTGTTGCACCCTGAAAATAATACATTTTTGGTTGTAAACTCAAGAAACTACTGCCATAGACACAATATTTTATTAAACACACATCAATAACATTCGAACATCTTAATGGCGTAACGAATAAATAAACGTTGGTTTTAAGCCCGTAAAGTCCCAAAATGTCAGTAGAGCATGTATACAGTATTATATCATCTAAAAAACATGCTAAACTATTTTTCCCTTAGTATATATGTTATGTTAAGCAGGAACAGGAATGCAGCGCTGGGCAAATTACAATTAAAAGCCCATGTAGGATAATACATGTAGGAAGACGGAAGTATTTATTGCCATTGATATGTAGGAAGACGGTGTAGGAAGACGGAAGTATTTATTGCCATTGATATGTAGGAAGACGGAAGTATTTATTGCCATTGATATGAAGGAAGACGGAAGTATTTATTGCCATTGATATTCATGGAAACGTTTGTATTTATTAAGCACTCAAGCGAAGTTTTGTGGGATTCCCCACGTGCTTTTCAATAAATTCAATTAAAAATTACCAAAAACACCAATTTGAAATGTAAATTCATGTTCGGAGGAAAATTCCCTTTTAGTTAGTTTTTGATATTTTGAACCATTTTGAAAAATTAAATTTGTGATTTTAATCACAATTAATCACAACTCTAACAATATACCGTGTGCACATTTTTGTTAAGAATGTCATTATCACTTATTTAAGTTTTGCCGCGACAATAGATCATTAGATTTAACATGATTTTAGCCTCCCTATATTTGCGTTAAAATATTCAAACCGTGTAGATGTGTTCTATTTATGTGTGTTGCTTCCCCTTTTTAATCTAAAATCGTTTTTGTGTTTTGAAACTTTCGTCAATCTCGTTTTTTAAAAAACATATTTCCTCTGTACGATTGTTTTTGGACTTAAACTTGTTTATGTGTTAAATGATTTCCACAAACATGCAATACATGTCTTATATTTTGTGTGTGTTTTTTATGTTAATGCCACCTTTAATGATATGGTATGGTTGCCATTGTCTCACTTGGTTGTGTTCCAGCAATTATCGTGCCACCGTAGTCCTATTAAGCTGCATGAGTGAAGTTCATGACCCGTTTTATGAACGCATGTGTACTCGTAGTACGGTCTTTGGCACAGATGACGCTGCTGCACTACGTAATCACGTGTTGTGATCACGTGTTGTGTATCTGATGGGCTTGCGTCATTAAACCAACTGCAATGGTTATATAGTACATTACTATAAAGAGTCTCCTTATCACAAAATACTAAAAACGAATGTTGTTTTTGACATTGTTAAATCGCTGTTGTGGGTGTTTGTATCTTAAAATATGGAGTTGTTGATATCTATAGGTAGATAGGTCAACGCTGTATCGGGTTGTATGATAAGTGCTTAAAGGGTTATAACTGGAATATTCCCGTACATCTGCATCCCCTCTCTGCTCATATAACAAATTAACACTGGCCTTAATTAAGGAGGAATTCACCTATTCACAATTTAAGTGTATGGTTGTAAGATATATATTCATAAATTTACAGATATTTCCAATATACATTTGCATTTGTTTATTTCGTGAAATTAATAAAAGTTGATATAAAAGTCGAAAAGGAAATGCAGCATTTAAATACCACAGCTAACCCGGCAAAACACGCACAGAAGCAGACAATAACTACAAAGATGAATAAAATGCAAGATATGACATCACAAATATAAAAGGGATGACAAAAGGCTTAACGCCTTGGACCGGTCAGTGGCAAAACAAAGGCTGATTGGGTTTTAAACCAAGTTACGGGGTGCACCAAACCTCGCTCATACCCTATTGTCATCCCAATAAAACAGGGCTGCAAATAAAGATATTCCCATCAGGTTATATTCTTTAACAACTAAGGCAGCATTACTATTACTAAGTAATATAAGTATAAGTAGATATAACAGTCGAAGAGGAAATGTAGCATTCAAGGACCACAGACAACCAAAAGCACGCATAGTTACAAACATTACAAAGATGAATAAAAGGCAAACACAACAGGGTTGACAATAGGGCTAACGCCTTGAAACGGTCAGTGGCAAAAAGGGCCGCCGCTGTGGCGGGTTGTGGGCGGTAAACAAGGTTCTAGGCTGCACTAAACCTCACTCTTACCCCTAAATGATCATTTATATATGAATATAAAAGTCAGAAGCCTAGAAAGCTACAAAGAAGGTACTCAGTGACCTTAACAGACGTCAGAGTAACAAGAAAGCAAATCTTTAAGGGTACGACAAATATCAACGCTACTGTCCTTCGAGGATTTAGATAGACATCATCATAGGCAATATGTCCGGTCATCGCACAATCAACGAGAACTCATAGTTGCGAACTGCAAATGGGTCAACCACTAAACATGACGTTCGTTGCAAAATGATAGTGTCACCCATAATCTCTTTTGATAAACATGAAAACATTTTAACATATTTAAGACTGTATGAAAGTGATTATGTACAAGGATCGCACGAAGTTTGTGAATCACATAACCATAGAGGTCAGGTTGTGATAACCATTGTCGCAGAAGAGTTCTGAAAATTACTTGTGTATGTTAGACATAAATCAGGGCTACGATAATAAAGTTCTGCAAAGGTTTTTCGAAGTTTTTATAATGAAAAGAAATATAAAAAGATCGGACAGGGAAAGTAGCATTCAAGGAGGACAGTCAACCACAAAACACAGAAACAAACACGCAAACAGACAAACAAGAAGGCAAAAGCAATAATAAATGCAAACGACATCACAAACACAAAAAGGGTTGACAATAGGACTACCGCCTTGGAACGGTCAGTGGCAAAGTAGGCCACTGGGGGTTTAAACCGGTTCTAGGGTGCACCAAACCTCACACTTACCCTACTGTCATCCCATTAAAACAGGACAGTGTAAATAAATAAATAAAGAAACCCTACTTGAGTAGCTGCTTAGTTATACACATATTACAAATTTTAGTGTCCGCAACATGATTACAAACATTAGAAAAACGAACAAGTTGAAAAACATAGACACCATAAGAAGAAGCTCGGGGAACATGACCATCTAAGTGAGGATGATTAACAATATCAACATTAAAATCGTCTCTCTTGTCATAGATTTTACTAATTATTTCCCCATTTTAAACAGAGAGATGCGATAGTATCAGAAATGTAAAACAGTATGAAAAAACAAATTAGGAAATCATCGAACACGATAAATACAAAATATATAGCTGTCTCTGTTTGATTGAGACTGTTCATGAACGGTAGTGAAACGTGCTTGATACCGTTCATACCCTCTAGCCCCGGGCTGAGCAGAACTCAATATTTAAAAGTCAAAAGTACAGACATTTGAGCCATCCCGAAGATGGTATGCATACGACGGTGAACATGAAACCTTCAATAAAACTTGCGAAAATTGCGATTTTGTTTGAAATTGGAAGGTAAATATAGATATAAAAATCGAACAGGAAAAGCATCATTGAAGGTCGACAGTCAACCACAAACACACACAGAAACAAAGAACACATTTAAGGATGAATAAAAGGCCAAATAAGACATCACAAACACAAAAGGGTTGATAATAGGGATACCGCCTTGGAACAGTCAGTGGCAAAAAGGCCGCTGGGGGTTTAATCCAGGTTCTAGGGTGCACCAAACCTCACACATACCCTACTTCAACCCAGTAAAATGGGACAGTGTAAATTAAGAAATCCCCGTCATGAATTATTCTCTAACCAACAAGGCAGCATTAATAGGCAGTATAAGTAAAACACAAAAATGCTCGTGTATGTATAAATACGAAACAAAAGCCTAGAAAGCCACAAAGAAGGTACCCCTTCTTGATAGAAGCCAGAGCAACAAGAGAATAAACCATTGAGGGCACGACAAGACAACATTCACTTTCAAATTCAATTCAATACAATAGTACAAGTAAGATGAATACAAATTATAAAGTTCAACATATATACAAGTAATGATCAAGGTAAGTTGTGAAATAAACGACTAAAGAGGTGTGTGTGTGTGAGAGAGAGAAAGAGAGAGAGAGAGAGTGGGGGTGGGGAGAGGGCGGGGGTTGCGCGCTTGCGTACCATTGGTATATGACCATTATTTTGGTACTTTTTGACACATATAGTGCATCACAAAAGAATACACTTGCTACGTCGTTTGAGTAATATATCTGAATACTCGTAAATAAATACTTGCAAATCTCAATGTCTGTGTTTAATTTTCCGTCAAGATCCTTGCATGAAAACTAAAAAGTACTAGCATCATCTAATACCTATTTCAAATCAAGATTTACAAAGTTGTTGTCATCTTTTAAAATTAGTTTCCTTGCATTATGCAATATCTCGTTATTTTTGTGAACTTTTTTTACGGCGGAATTTGACAATGTTTTAAACTTCAAAACGTTTTGTTTTTTAGACGTCCTAATATAACATAATGCTGTAAATTTGCTGTACTTTTGTAGGCTGATTTCGAGAATTCAGTTCCTTTTCAGAACATAGATTATAATCGGATAATCATAACACTTCTTTTTTAGCATCCGTTGTTTTTATACACGGTTTAGCTTACCTGCGCCGAAGACTCAGAAGTGAGCTAACGGGATCACACTTCCGTCGTCCGCCCGTTCTTTGCCCGTCCTGCGTCGTTAAAAATTCACATGAATAATCTTCGTTCAATGTTCTTCAAATGTGTAAATTTAGATCAACTTAAATGACAACCCTTACCATAAAAGGTCGAAAACTTTAACATCTATTTCTCAAGAACCACCGGTTAGATTTCAAAAGAATCTTTGTCAATAATTGCCAATCCCTAGAATATCAATCTGGTTCAAATAAAGTCCCGGAAGTAAAAGATGACCGCGCGCCCTGGGGGTCCAAAGTGTGCATATATAGAGATTTTTCATGTTTCACATAGACTTATATGAGGAAAAAAGTGAACAATCTGTTTTCTATTCTAAATCCACAAGGCCAGGTTCTCACATATACTGCATGTAGCACAAGCTTATAGTCGTCTATTTAGTTTGTTCAAACTTACGACCTTGGTGTTGAATTTGGTCCTGTCGCGGAGGTACAGTTTAACATAGAATTGTAGGAACATCTTTAAAGAAAATCATCTTCTCTGAAACTACAAAATCCAGAAGTTGCATTTAGTCGCGAAAATGTAAAAGTTAAAAATGAAAATGACCTAAAATATACAATTTCCACCTTAAACTATATAAACAACCGGTTTATGGCAAAATGTTATGATTTATACAACAAAACCTCGCTGAGTCTTTGAGTTTTCCAGTCAAAACATTTTGATCGCAAAATACGCGGGTTTTATCCTCAATCTTGAGGGAATATTAAATCAAGAGCTTAATATTGTATCAGTTTGGTCAGTGGCGTGTTGATTTTAATCAAACTAAAATTAGATTTTTTAATAATATGCCAGCTTACTTTGTTGTACATCATAACACTTGGGATTAACGCTTAGTCATGACGGTAAATGGCACGAACATATTACCAATATCACTACGTCAGCCTCTAAAATATAAGGAAAATAAAGCGCTTAATCAATCGTAAAGCTTTAATCCATATCTATCGTTTTGAGACCAAAACTTGAATATGCTTCTGTTCTTTAGGACGGCGGCACCCAATACGAATAAGACACTTTAGAAAAAAATTCAATATGAAGCAGCTCGCATCGTCACTGCATTAACACGATCAACGTCTATTTGTAATTTATAAACCAAAATTGGGTGGTTATCATTTGAATACAGAAGAAAATACGAAACACATGATAACTGCTTATAAAGTTAAAGCTGGTTTTTTGCCTGACTATTTTTTAAATATATTACCCGACATAGTTGGCAGAGTTGCGCTTTAAAACTTAAGAAATTTAAACGATTAAGTATCTATTAATACGAGAATGCAGATATTTCCCAATTAACTCTTATTACAAATCAATACTTTAATCCGCCCAAAATACCCCTTTTCTATTTTTATAGATGTCGTAGATTATATGTATTTCAGGCACGAATAAGAAACAAATGCAGTAACAGGAAATCTGATTTGTTTAGTAACAAAATCAAAGAAAATGCAACCTGTGCGAAGTCTTGTCATGGAAAGGAGGACGCCGAACATTATTGTATGCAATGTCCGTTTTATTTAAATGAACGACTTCGTCTTTTTCATGCTACCCGTCCGTTTTATCTGCTTAGCGTTTGTTTGTTTATTTTTATTTGGAAAAAAGTGATACGGATAAATATAATAGCACTATTTTTAATCATGTTCAACTTTACATTAAATATACTAAACTATTTGATAACGACTAGAGGTCATATACACAATTATGAGACCCTTAAACCACAGCATCATTCATTCATTCTTGGTTTTATCTTCCTAGAACTTTATTCTATATACTCTTCATTTTTTCTTTCTTTTTCTTTGTTTACCCAAATATGCATTTGCATATTTTATGTTAATTATATTGCCATCTTGTGGACTGTTAATTATAAAACTGACGGGAAGGACCTTTATTAGTATTGGAAAAACTTGTGGCCCAACACTTTTGACCATATATAGAAGAAAAGCAATTAAATATGTAAAATATGCTTAAAGTATAGCTGTAATAAACAGTAATGAAAAAGGACAGAATTTAAATGAGATTAAAACCCATTGTTATGGTTTCCTTTATATTTACTAATTTACTAAATTTTACGTCACTGTGAAGACGTTTATGAAAAGGATAAAGGACAAAATCGCACCTACCATGTATACACATCATGAATAAAATCACACCTAACATATATATCAATAATGGATAATATCATTCCTACCATGTATACAAATAATGGACAAAACACACCAATAATGAACAAGATTACACCTACCGTGTATACAAATAATAGATAATATCACACCTGCCATACATACTAATGATAGACAAGTTTACATCTACCATGTATACAAATAATAAATAATATCACACATACCATACATACCAATAATGGATAAGAACACACCTACCATTTATACAAATTGATAAGATTATACTACAATATATGAAAATAATGGATAGGATAATATATACCATTTATACAAATAATGGACAATACCTACCATGTGTATATAAATAATGGATAATATCACAACTACCATAATATAAATAAATAACGGATAAGAACGTACAAATAATAGATAGTATCACACTTACCATAATATACAAGTAATGGAAAATATCACACATACCATGTATAAAAATAATGGATAAGATCACACCTACCGTGTACACTAATAATGGATAAGATCACACCTACCGTGTACACTAATAATGGATAAGATCATACCTACCGTGTACACTAATAATGGATAAGATCACACCTACCGTGTACACTAATAATGGATAAGATCACACATATCATACATACAAATAATGGATAAGATTACACCTAACGTGTATACCAATAATGGATAAGATCACACATATCATACATACAAATAATGGATAAGATTACACCTACCGTGTATACAAATAATGGATAAGATCACACATATCATACATACAAATAATGGATAAGATCACACCTACCGTGTACACTAATAATGGATAAGATCACACATATAATACATACAAATAATGGATAAGATTACACCTACCGTGTACACTAATAATGGATAAGATCACATATATCATACGTACAAATAATGGATAAGATCACACCTACCGTGTACACTAATAATGGATAAGATCACACATATCATACATACAAATAATGGATAAGATCAAACCTACCGTGTATACCAATAATGGATAATATCACACATATCATATATACGAATAATGGATAAGATCACACCTACCGTGTACACTAATAATGGATAAGATCACACATATCATACATACAAATAATGGATAAGATCACACCTACCGTGTACACTAATAATGGATAAGATCACACATATCATACATACAAATAATGGATAAGATTACACCTACCGTGTACACTAATAATGGATAAGATCACATATATCATACATACAAATAATGGATAAGATCACACCTACCGTGTACACTAATAATGGATAAGATCACACATATCATACATACAAATAATGGATAAGATCACACCTACCGTGTACACTAATAATGGATAAGATCACACATATCATACATACAAATAATGGATAAGATCACACATACCATACATACAAATATTGGATAAGATCACACTTATCATGTATACCAAGATAACATCTACAGTGTATATACGTAATGGATAAGATCACACCTACCCCAAATACACATAATGGATAAGATCACACCTACCCTTTAGACACATAATGGATAATATCACAACTAGCATGAATACACCTAATAGATAAGAGCACACCTACCCTGTATACACATACTTGATATGATTCCACTACCACATATACAAATAGTTGATAAGATCACATCTACCATGTATACAAATAATAGATAAGATCAAATAATGGAACATATCACAACTTCAATATATACAAATAGTGGACAATATCACACCTACCATATATACAAATAATGGACAAGATCACACTTACCATATATATAAATAATGGATAATTTCATTCCTACCATACATATAAAGAACGGATAAGATCATACCTACCATATATATAAACAATGGATAATTTCACAACCACCATTCATACAAATAATGGATAAGATCACACCTACCGTGTACACTAATAATGGATAAGATCACACATATCATACATACAAATAATGGATAAGATCACACCTACCGTGTACACTAATAATGGATAAGATCACACATATAATACATACAAATAATGGATAAGATCACACCTACCATACATACAAATATTGGATAAGATCACACTTATCATGTATACCAAGATAACATCTACAGTGTATATACGTAATGGATAAGATCACACCTACCCCAAATACACATAATGGATAAGATCACACCTACCCTTTAGACACATAATGGATAATATCACAACTAGCATGAATACACCTAATAGATAAGAGCACACCTACCCTGTATACACATACTTGATATGATTCCACTACCACATATACAAATAGTTGATAAGATCACATCTACCATGTATACAAATAATAGATAAGATCAAATAATGGAACATATCACAACTTCAATATATACAAATAATGGACAATATCACACCTACCATATATACAAATAATTGACAAGATCACACTTACCATATATAAAAAAAATGGATAATTTCATTCCTACCATACATATAAAGAACGGATAAGATCATATCTACCATATATATAAACAATGGATAATTTCACAACCACCATACATACAAATAATGGATAAGATCACACACTATATATATATATAAACAATTGATAATTTCACAACCACCATACATACAAATAATAGATAAAATCACACCCACAATATATATAAACAATGGATAATTTCACAACCACCATACATACAAAATATGGATAAGATCACACCTACTGTGTATACAAATAATGGATAAGATGACACCTACCGTTATAAATAATGGATAAGATCACACATACCATACATACAAATAATGGATAAGATCACACCTACCGTTTATACCAATAATGAATAAAATCACACATACCATACATACAAATAATGGATAAGATCACACCTACCGTGTATACCAATAATGGATAAGATCACACATACCACATATACAAATAATGTATAATATCACACCTACCGTGTATATACACATGTCACGTTAATAAATGATTTACTTACTTAATTACTTATGTATACAAATAATGGAAAAAACACACCAACCATACATACCACTAATGAACATGGGACAGCAGAAAATTGAGAAAATTCATATAACTTCAGTTAGCCTTCATATTTTGCTATAAAACTTTCAGGGTGTCTTAATTTACAAATATCCACCATTTTAAAACCATTGTTGGATAAATATTGTAAAATAAAATATTTTTAAAATTTATCATGCAGCAGAATTTTCCACTGAAAATGCCCCATCAATAACAGCTTTCGCGTATGAATTTTTTGTTTCACCGATATACAACTTATTTAGGTACGAGATGTATATTGTCTGAAAAATCCAAAGAGCTTTGGCTGAAACAAGCGCCCCAAACAATAGTTATGACGATATTAAGTTGCGTCACGAGCTGACGTAATTCAATTTAAATCAATTGCGGAATCAAGAGGGGGAATGGGGGCGCACCATTACATGTTTGCTATATATATGAACAAATGGATATACTGTTAAATATGAATGATTTGCTTTTAAAATCTACTGCTTTATTTTTTAGAAAACCCGGAGACTCTTATAAACGCGATGCGACTGAACAATTCATGAATACCATCAAGTTTGGTCTGCGTGGTAGACAAAACACCAAACCATCCTATGGAGAATCTATAGCGGAGGATCCAGAGCTACTTAAGGACGACACCTGAAGATTATGTTGTATTTACTGAGAGGGCAACCAAGACGAGGAACGGAGCTGAGAATGAACCTTTAATTATTTAAAACCCTGATGGATTATTAAAAGAATACAACCTGGATATATATTCACAAAATTTACATTTGAAATGTTGGATCAAATATTACATTCAATAAAACATATCTTGTGACATACATGTTATAGTCTAGACTGAATTAGAAATATTCCTATAATCAAATTGAATAAGGAAAACATAACAAAAGAAAAAAACATAAAACAAAACAAATATGTGTAGAAAAATAAATTCATTAAAAGATATTCCTATTGTCATTTTGTTTCATATGCAATAAAATACTCATTAAACGGCAATGGTATGCCGAAATTCTATATTGGCGCACCTAGTGAGATATTGGCAAGAGGGCTTTAATAGTGAGGGCTTTAATAGTGAGATATTGGCACGAAAGCTTTATCTCACTAGGTGCGCAAATATCCAGTTTGGGCACAACATTACCGTTTAATAATTTCTTGATCACACCTATCATGTATGCCAATGATGGAAAACATCACACCTACATTGTATAGCAATAATGAATAAAATCACACCTATCCTGTATACATATAATAGATAAGATCATACCTAACCTGTACACACATGATGTATAAGATCACACTTAAACTGTATATACATAATGGATAAGATCACACCTACCCTGTATACATACAATGGATAATACCACACCTAGCGTGTATACACATAATGGATAAGATCACAAGTAGCGTGTAAACACATAATGGAGAAGATCACAACTATCCTGTATACACATAATGCATAAGATCACACGTAGCTTGTATACACATAATGGATCAGATTAAACCTATCCTGTATACACATAATAGATAAGATTATACCTAGCGTGTATACAGATAATGGATAAGATCACACCTATCCTGTATACACATAATGGATAGGATCACACCTACCGTGTATACCAATAACCGATAAGATCACACCTACCGTGTATACAAATAATGGATACTATCACACCTACCCTACTTACCAATAATAGATAAGATCACACCTACCATATATACAAATAATGGAAAATATCACACCTACCCTACTTACCAATAATAGATAAGGTCACACCTATTATATATACAAATAATTGAATATATCACACCTACCATATATACCAATATTGAATAGATCACACCTATAACAAATACAAATAATGGATAAAATCACACCTATCATATATACAACTAATGGACAAAATCCCATCGACCATATATACAAATAATAGATAATATCACACCTACCATACATACAGATAATGGAAAAGATCACACCTACCATATTAACAAAAATGGATAAGATCACACTTACCATATATACCAATAATGGCACAAATCACACCAGTGTATACAAATAGAGGGTATGATCACACCTACCATACATTCCAATAATGGATAAGATCACACCTACCATATTAACAAATAATGGATAAAATCACACCTACCATATATACTAATAATGGACAAAATGACATCTACCATGTATACAAATAATGGATAATATCACACCTACCGTACATACAGATAATGGATAAGATCATACCTACCATACATACAGATAATGGATAAGATCACACCTACCATACATTCAGAAAATGGATAAGATCACACCTACGATATATACAGTAATGGATAAGATAACACCTACTGTGTATACCAATAATGGATAAGATCACACCTAACATATTAACAAATAACGGATAAGATCACACCTACTATATATACAAAAAATAGATAAAATAACACATACCATATATACAAATAATGGACAAAATCACATCTACCATATATACAAATAATGGATAATATCACACCTACCATGCATACAGATAATGGATAAGATCCCACCTACCATATTAACAAATAGTGGATAAGATCACACCTACCGTGTTTACATATAATGAATAAGATCACATCTACCGTCTTTACAAATAATGAATAAGATCACACCTACTATACATACCAACAATGGATAAGATCCCACCTTCCCTATATATCAATAATGAATAAGATCACACCTACAGTATATACCAATAATGGATAAGATCACACCTACCATATAAACCAATAATGGATTAGATCACACCTACCGTATATACCATAAGTGGATAAGATCACACCTACCGTATATACCAATAATGGATAAGATCACACCTACCATACATACAAATGATGGATAAGATCACACCTACCATATATACAAATGATGGATAAGATCACACCGACCGTATATACCAATAATGGATAAGATCCAACCTACCGTATATACCAATAGTGGATAAGATCACACCTACCGTATATACCAATAATGGATACGATCACACTTACAATACATACAAATGATGAATAAGATCACACCTACCATATAGACCAATAGTGGATAAGATCAAATCTACCATATATACCAATAGTGGATAAGATCACATCTACCATATATACCAATAGTGGATAAGATCACACCTACCAATAATGGATAAGATCACACCTAACATGTCTTCAAATAATGGATAAGATCACACCTATCATACATACAAATGATTGATAAGATTACACATACCATATACACCAGTAGTGGATAAGATCACATCTACCATACATACACATGATGGATAAGATCATACCTACCGTATATACCAAAGGTGGATAAGATCACACCTACCGTATATATCAATAATGGATAAGATCACACCTAACATATATACCAATAATGGATAATTTCACACAAACCATATATACTAATAATGGATACGGTCACACCTACCATACATACAATTGATGGATAAGATCACACCTAACGTATATACCAATAATGGATAAGATCACACCTACCGCGTATATACCAATAATGGATATGATCACACCTACTTTATATTCCAATTATGGATAGGATCACACCTACCATATATACCAATAATGGGTAAGATCACAACTACCATACACAAAAGTAATGGATAAGATCGCACTTACCGTGTATATACCAATAATGGATAAGATCAAAACTACCATACATACAAACCATCGAAAAGATCACACCTACCGCTTATATACAAATAATGGATAAGATCACACCTACCATACATACAAAAAATGAATAAGATCACAATTACCATACATACAAGAAATGGATAAGATCACACCTACCATACATACAAAAAATGGATAAGATTAAACCTACCGTGTATATACCAATATTGGATAAGATCCATACATACAAATAATGGATAACATCACTCCTACCATACACACAAATAATGGATAACATCACACGTACCATACACACAAATAATGGATAAGATTACACCTACCGTGTATATACCAAAAATGGATAAGATCACACCTACCATACATACAAATAATGGATAATATCACACCTACCATACATACCAATAATGGAGAAGATCACACCTACCATACATACCAGTAATGGATAATATCACACCTACCATATATACCAATAATGGATAAGATCACACCTACCATACATACAAATAATGGATAAGATCACACCTACCATACATACAAATAATGGATAATATCACACCTACCATACATACCAATAATGGATAAGATCACACCTACCTTACATACAAATAATGGATAATATCACATCTACCATAAATACCAATAATGGATAATATCACACCTACCATACATACCAATAATGGATAAGATCACACCTACCTCATACACCAATAATAAATAAGATAACACTTACCGTGTATATACAATAATGGATAAGATCAAATATACCATACATACAAATAATGGATAACATCACACCTACCGTGTATATACCAATAATAGATACGATCACACCTACCATATGTACCGATAATGGATATGATCACAACCATACATACAAAAAATGGATAAGATCACACCTACCGTGTATATACCAATAATGGATAGGATCACACATACCATACATACAAATAATGGATAAAATCACACCTATCGTGTATATACCAACAATGGATAAGATCATACCTACCGTATATACCGATAATGGATAATATCACACCTACATTGCATACCAATAATGGATACGATCATACCTGCCTTATATAACAATATTGGAGAAGATCACACATTCTGTGAATACAAACAATGGATAAGATCACACCTACCGTGTATCCAAATAATGGATAAGATCACATCTACTGTATATACCTATAGTGGATAACACCACACCTACCGTGTTTACAAATAATGGTTAAGATCACACCTACTATATATACCAATAATGGTTAAGACCACACCTACCGTATATACAAACAATGGATAAGATCACACCCAACATATAACCAATAATGGATAAGATCACACCTACCGTATATACAAACAATGGATAAGATCACACCCAGCATATAACCAATAATGGATAAGGTCACACCTACCGTATATACAAATAATGGATAGGATCACATGTACCATGTATACAAATAATGGATAATATCACATCTACCATACAAAACAATAATATATATGATCACACATACCATACGTACAAAAAATGGATAAGATCACACCTATCGTGTATACAAATAATGGATAAGATCACACCTACCGTGTTTATACCAATAATGGATAAGATCACACCTACCATACATACAAATAATGGATACAATCACACCTATCGTGTATATACCAATAATGGATAAGATCACACCTACCGTATATACCGATAATGGATAATATCACACCTACTTTGCATACCAATAATGGATACGAACATACCTGCCTAATATACCAATATTGGAGAAGATCACACATTCTGTGTATACAAACAATGGATAAGATCACACCTACCGTGTATCCAAATAATGGATAAGATCACATCTACCGTAGTGGATAACACCACACCTACCGTATTTACAAATAATGGTTAAGATCACGCTTACCATATATACCAATAATGGTTAAGACCACACCTACCGTATATACAAACAATGGATAAGATCACACCCAACATATAACCAATAATGGATAAGATCACACCTACCGTATATACAAACAATGGATAAGATCACACCCATCATATAACCAATAATGGTTAAGACCACACCTACCGTATATACAAACAATGGATAAGATCACACCCAACATATAACCAATAATGGATAAGATCACACCTACCGTATAGACAAACAATGGATAAGATCACACCCAACATATAACCAATAATGGTTAAGACCACACCTACCGTATAGACAAACAATGGATAAGATCACACCCAACATATAACCAATAATTGATAAGATCACACCTACCGTATATACAAACAATGGATAAAATCACACCCAACATATAACCAATAATGGATAAGATCACACCTACCATATATACAAATAATGGATAAGATCACACGTACCATGTATACAAATAATGGATAATATCACATCTACCATACAAAACAATAATATATATGATCACACATACCACACATACAAAATATGGATAAGATCACACCTACTGTGTATACAAATAATGGATAAAATCACACCTACCGTGTATACCAATAATGGAGTAGATCACACCTACCCTATATACACGTTATGGATATGATCACACCTGCCGTGTATACATTTAATGGAAAATATAACACCTACCCTACTTACCAATAATGGATAAGATCACACCTACCATATACACAAATAATGGAAAATATCACAGCAACGACACATTCAAATAATGGATTAAATCACACCTACCATATAATGGATAAAGTCACACGTAGATCACACCTACCCTGTATACACATAATGGATATGATCACACCTATCATGTATACACATAATGGATAAAATCACACCTGCCCTGTGTACACATAATGGATAAGATCACACTTAACGTTTGTACACATAATGAATAAGATCAAACATAGCGTGTATACACATAATGGATAAGATCACACCTACCATGTGTACACATAATGGATAAGATCACACCTACCCTGTATACACATAATGGATAAGATTACACTTAGCGTGTATACACACAATGGATAAGATCTCACCTACACTGTATACACATAATGGATGAGATCACACCTAGCGCGTATACACATAATGGATAAAATCACACTTAACGTGTATACACATAATGGATAAGATCACACTTTCCGTGTGTACACATAATGAATAAGATCACACCTAGCTTGCATACACATAATGGATAAGATCACACCTACCATGTGTACACATAATGGATAAGATCACACCTACCCTGTATACACATAATGGATAAGATCACACTTAGCGTGTATACACATAATGGATAAGATCACACCTACACTGTATACACATAATTGATGAGATCACACCTAGCGTGTATACACATAATGGATAAAATCACACTGAGCGTGTATACACACAATGGATAAGATCACACCTACCCTCTATACACCTTATGGATAAGATTACACCTAGCGTGTATAGACATAATGGATAAGATCAAACATACCAATTTACTATGATCACGACTACCATATATACCAATAATGGAAAAAATACACATACCGTATTTACTAGTCACAATTCCTAATGCCCTCCTAAGAATATGTCGATAATATTCTCATTGTTTTGTGTATTTCGCGCTTGATTTTAGATATCATCACGGTTAAGAAAGTAAAAAATAAATCGTCTATTCTGATTGCATGATCATATTTTAAAGCTTTCAAGAAGTCGATGTGTCTTCTTGGAAAAAGTTATAACACTTAAGCACCTGGGAACATAGAATTTTGTTATGTTCTTCCAATTAGTGCAGCTTTCGATGTCTTAGTTCTAAAATAAGCCATCTAAATTTCTTTTGATATCATGTTTTACTAGCATTACCTCTACAAATAGTTAATGTTAATGCTGAATTACAGTTACTTGAATTTCAAACGATAATCAATTAAAAGAGAGGTAATTTAGGATTTTTCCATGTTTCATTTTCTGAATCTGCTTTTTTATATTATTTCATATCCAAATTTTAAGAAGTTTATATCTGTAAACGGACTTCAATTCATGTTATTTGTTTTGTCAGCACATTTTATGTTTTTAAAGGGAGGATAACTTCCAAAATATGTAACAATTTAAAGAAAAAATAAATGTTTCACAAACTTTTGTTCAAAACAAAATACTTACCACACAACTATGCTAGAAATATTTATAATACGAAATTAATTAATATATAGAAGTGAGTAATTATGAATTTTGTTCAGTATATACCAATAACGGATAAGATCGCACCTGCAATATATACCTATAATGCGCAAGATCACACGTACCATAGGAATGCAAATTACCATGTACATACAAATATTGGATATGATCAAACCTACCTTGTATATTAATACTGGATAAGATCAAACCTACCTTGTATATTAATACTTGATAATATCAGATCTACCTTGTGTATTAATACCGGGTAAGATCACATGCATACAAATAATGGGTAAGATCTACAATGTATACAAATAATGGGTAAGATCAGACCTACATGTATCAGCATAACTATTTGCTGTGGAGAGTCAGCTGTTTTATTTTTCCTTAACTTTCTGTAATGGAAGATGACCTGTTTTCTTTTTCTTTTCTTTTTTAGTTTAAATATGTTTTATTTCTCATTATTTTTATAGCCCGATATTTGTACACAAAAGAAGAAAATGGATTAGTACGAATTCATTATACTTTTTCTCCTAAGTATGACATAATTGCACACAATTGATGGCATAATAAAAAGCAGTTATTCTATACGTTTTCAATATAATGCGTACATAAAAAACAATTGCTTAAAGTAGTAAAAGTAGATATCGACAGTCAACCATAAACACACACAGAAACAAAGAACAATTTTAAAGATGAACAAAAGCAAGATAAGACATAACAAACACACAAGGATTGACAATAGGGCTACCGCCTTGGAACGGTCAGTGGCAAAAAACCGCTAGGGGTTTAAACCAGGTTCTAACGTGCAGCAAACCTCAATCTTACCTTATTGTCATCTCAGTAAACGGGACGGTGTCAATAAAGATAACCTCGTCAGGCAATAATCTGAATCAAACAAGGTAGCAAGTATTATTCTATATAAGTAAAACGCATAAATGATCATGTATATATAATATAAAAACACAAAAGCCTAAAAAGTCACAAAGCAAGTACTCAATGACCCGACCACAAATCAGTAGTGGTATTACTTACTGGTACTTTGGGGGATTATCAAGCCCATTCTTTGTGGCTTTTGAAGTAGAATATCGTTTAAGCCGGTGCTAGGAGGCGTGAGAGGTGTTGCACTTCAAATTACCTCTCATGAACAGACTCAGTAAAACCGAGTCTGCTACTTTTATCTCTTGTTTGTGTTTGTTGCTTCCAAAGGATCCCCTTTTCAGTATTTATTGGTAAAAGCCAGAGCAATAAGAGAACAAGCCGTTAATAGTACGACAAGACAAGATTAAAGACAAACATCAAACACTACCGTCCTATAAGTATGTAGGTAGATGGCACCATAGGGTCAACAATCTGTCCGGTCACCGCACAATCAAAGAGGAAAGCATAGTGGTGAAGTGTAAATGAGCCACTAAACATGCAGTACATTGCAAAATGATAGGGTCATAACCTCTTTTGATAAACTTTTTAACAAGTTTAATAAATATTGTATGAAAATGATTATGACCAAGGATCTTACGAAGTTTGTAAATCACATCACCATAGAAGTCAGGTTGTGATAGTCCTTGTCGCAGAAGAGTTCTGAAATTACTTTTATGTTTTGAAAGTAGAACAGGATTACGATGTTAAAAGTAAAAGCTAGTAAAAGAAAAACTGAGACTAGAGTAATGCTAAGCAAAGCTAATGAAATAAAAAAGCAATTAGGTATAATAGAAATATCAAGTAAACCAAACAGAAGGAACACATTTAATAGAGCCGACCTTGAGCATTCATATAATGATTCATATATTGTTGTAATGATTGCAGTAGAAAAAAATAGCGTTCTGCGTTTTCGAAACAATCACAGGAGCACACAGAAGTATCAATCATGTTTTTGGAAAACAGGTCATTGTTACGGGAACTGCATTTTTGTAATTGTATTCACATTTGTTAAAATTAGGTCGGTCCATCTCGGCCTTCCAAGTCGCCAGTACCAGAAGAAGTCTACATCTTAAAAATATTCTCAAGAACCAATGTTTAATCAGATTAAGACATGTTTTCCTTATTAATTACCAACCCCTAGATTATGCAAATGAAGTCCCCGGGTTCAAAAATGACCGCGCCCCAGGAGACAAATATAGTCAAACACCGTGTACCTGAATTGAACCAAACAATACTAAATTATCGATCAGGACTGTAGTAATTTTATGCAATATGTATATTGTGTTGCTGGATAATGTTTTGTCCACATGCATTCTTACACTCAGGTGATCGCCTTGAGGTCCCTTGGCCTCTTCTTTTCATTTTAGTGATGCTGTATAACCGTTTTAATGTGTATTATAATGGCAATACATTTGTTAGATTTCCTTTTATTGCCAACATTTCAACCTTTAAATAAGTGCTTTTCGTCTACTTTAAATGGAAATCGAACAAATTTATTACCACTGTTGTACATAGGCCAAATGCACTTATCCCTAATCCATCCCAAGTAATATAAGTGGCTGATTGGACTGTTTGAAATGATTGATAGTTTAGACGGGTTGCATTTTAGCCCATAATATACGATAGCTTTTGCTTTGTTCTGCTCTATCCATCTTTAATTATGTTTTCAAAATTGCAGACTGTCATTTCAACTCAGGTTAACACAAACAATTAACTTGTAAATAATTCTTACTATTCAGTAGCTTTCTGCTTGTGAAAGGTAGTAATGCCCAACATAATATGAATACGATCTCTTTTGTACACATGTTTGACTGATTTAACTATTTTAGTGACTGATATGTTTATTGGCAGCAGTACCATGTCTATAAATAACACATATGAAAACCTATGGTAGAAGAACGAAAGAATAATGAGAACAACATGTTATTTAATTATAGGAAAGCCGGTATTAGGTTAAAATGATACTGGATATATAAATCGGGATGTTAACTTGAAAACTGTTAAAAATTGGCATGTGTCCCTTTAACATGTTGGTGCACGCATAGAACACAACTATTGGTCCGCTTTATGTTATTGTGGAAAGAAATTTAAACAATTTGACAGACAATACTTAAACACATTGTTGTAAGAAAACTCAGAAATAGAATGTAAATCATACTTTAAACAATTTTTAATGCTTACATGGCATATATGTACTGCAGTTTGGTATAAGTAAACTTAAAAGCAAACACATGAATTTCGGAAAAAGGCGTTTAAAAGCAAAAACATAAACCATTTAAACGTGCGCTTTATACGCCCATGCAAGAATGGTATAACACAGTTGTAAGGTACAGTGTAAATGTATGACACAAACTTTGCTATACATTTAAAGTTTGTTCACATAAAATAAACTAATTCCGAAGACACTCTAGCAGGCGGTCAAAAGGTCAGACTGCTATTATTAGAGTTCTCAGAAATAAACGGCTTCTGATTCAATGCTTAAGTAAAATTCCTCTGACATTTTAAAAAGGTGTAATATCTTGGAGAAACAAAAATATCTTATAAACATACACGTCTTTTTAAAACTATAATGTGTGTGTAATGGTTTAGGGTGTGTAAAAGTAGTTCATTACTGGTGCGTACATGCGTATAAAATATCGTGTTTAACAGGAGTGTATAGTTTCGGGAAACAAGCTTGACCGCTATTATTAGAGTTCGTAGAAATAAACGGATTCTGATTCAATGGTTATGTAAAAAGACTCTGACATTTTAAAACGTATACAATCTAGGAGAAACAGAACATTAAAAGGGGAGAAATATGTTATAAAAATACTAGGGCTTATACACCTTTATTGTATGCGTAATGGTGTTATGGTGTGTACACTGGTTATTGCAAAGTTTAAAAAGAATATCTGGTCAAATTAAATGCATGCACACACCGAAAAATGTGTGTACATCCAACGATAAGTATATAGTATTTTATTCGACAGGAGTGTATAGTCTCGTAAAAAACGACAGTTTGGGTGAACACGCAAAAAGCCAATCTTCCGGGGTCAAAAGCCAAAGCGACGCATGAACCTCCTTAGGTCAGATATAAACCCGCGACTATTTGCTCGCTCACCAATGGCAGAACACATTTGCTCTGAAGATCTATCTATTGAAGATACAACTTTACAGCGAATTGACCACAGCATCCAATGGTCCAATATTGAAAGGAAAACTCAGGAAACCTATTTGATTCGACGACTCATTACTCTTCATCCATTTGGAATCAACACGGGAGAATAACTTTAGGCCTACATACATATATCGTCAAGTATGTTTCCCGAAACTATACACTCCTGTTAAATACGATGATTTGTACTTCTTTCTCATTACGTGCATACCAATAATTTACTTCGCAGCGTAGATCTATTTCTCTTCAAACAACTTACTTTACCCGGAAGCTTGGCTTTTTGCGTGTTCACACAAACTGTTATGTATATTTAACTTACATATTTTGAGAATCTAAACTCTATAGACACAATATAAACGGTTTTAACCAGCCAGACCAAACCTCAAAACTAAAGTGTACAATTAATTCATTTTACGTATTTTCAATAACGGCTATTTAAGAAACTGTAAATAAACATTACCTGTAATCGACAAATATGCGTTATTATATGACCTAAACACCTAGATAGAGTTTTGATGAAAGGTTTTGTAATGTAATTTACCCATTATTTGGCGAGTTAGTTTCTTTAATGTTTGCATTTGAACTGCACTTGTCTTAATAAACTTGATGCTCCTTTATGGACTTATTTCTTAATGAAAAACAATAGCTACAGGAGCGTGGCTTCCATAGAATAGGTTTGACATACGTTTTATGGCGCTGTCATCATGAAGTTCACGTTTAGCTAGCCGCAATGTCACGACCATTCATTCAGTCCATTCCAACAGCAATAATAAAGGCCGGTTTGACATATTTTACACCAAGTATATATCCGATTATCCGTCATAAAAGTCAAACTCCAAATGTACAATTTGATATTTCGGGTTTCACGAAATTTAAACTAGAACAAATGTTTTATATTTCCTCCAAAAATGGTCAATATATCGAATTAAATCCTTAAATAAAATGAATCTTCAAATATAAACTGAAATCACCAATAGGCGAATCAATATAATTTATATTTAAAATATTGAAGTTCTCGTTCTTGTTTTTATCTCAAAAGCATTTAAACGGATCAACGATGTTACAGGATAAACAAATTCTGCTATTTGAAACCGATTGATCTCTGATAACAAATCGTGCTTTCCATTCTGACAGTCGTAGGAAATATTATAATTAGCGTTGATATGACCTAGACTAAATAATCGCGAACATGAGATATTAAAGCCAGTTGGACCTGCGTCAATACTAGCTTGTCAAACAATTTCGATATGATGTATTGCGACGAAGCAAGATCATTATCCAACGTGGTATTTGGTAATTGAGCAAAGTCAAGCCAATCTTATATAATTAATCATCATCCAATTTCAAACCGTTTCCTCGCATTGCGACTCCATGTAAGAACGTTCCTGATTGGTCAATTGTTGACATTGGACCATATCACTGATATAAGTTGACAGAACACGTCATAGTCTAGACTTGGCGATTTGATATAATGCCAGTCGACCCTAAATAGATATACCATTACGGAAAAGGAGGACAGAAAATAAGTTATGTACACACTGCGGCATATTTAGATTATAATCTGTAAAGAAAGATAAAAATATCGGACAGGGAAAGCAGCATTGAAGGACGACAGTCAACCACAAAACACAAAAACATATACGCAAACAGACAAACGAGAAGGCAAAAGTAATAAAAAATGCAAACAACATCACAAACACAAAAGGGTTGACAATAGAGCTACCGCCTTTGAACGGTCAGTGGCAACAAAGGCCACTGGGGGTTTAAACCGGTTCTAGGGTGCACCAAACCGCACACTTACCCTACTGTCATCCCATTAAAACAGGACAGTGTAAATAAAGAAATCCCCGCCATGATCTAATCTCTAACCAACAAGGCAGCATCAATGGGCAATATAAGTAAAACACAAATATGCTCGTGTAAATATAATACAAAAAAACAATAGCCTAGAAAGCCACAATGAAGGTACTCAGTGACTTGGCAGAAGCCAGAGCAACAAGAGAATAAACCATTAAGTAAAAACAACAATCATGGTTGCAGATATGTTCCAATGCGGTACTCTTATTGTCAACCCTTTTATGTTTGTGTTGTCGCATACTTGTTTCTATTTTCTCTTACAATTATTTCTCTTCACTTTGTGGAGGGGAGACATATTGTTTGTGCTGTCTTTGTGCTGTCTGTCTGTCTGTATGTCACCAACTTTGTCCGGACTATTTCTTCTGAAGCCCTGACCGAATTTCAGCAAAACTTTGTAAGGATGACCAGTACAAATCCTAGTTTGGCATATCGTCGCCGTGTTCCGGCTGAAATATATTTGGCGGAGTTATGGCTTTTTAAAGCTTTTAATGCATAAACATTTTCCGAACAACTTCTCCTGAACCCCTGGCCCGATTTCAACGAAACTTGGTAAGGATGATCAGTACCAAGCCTAGTTGCGCATATTATCGTCGTGTTCAGTTGAATTACGTTTGGCGGATTTAATGCCCTTTTCCCAGTGGAGTGGGGGCATCCGAGAAGACAATGGGCGAAATATACAAAATGGAATTTATTTGGGAGCAGAAGTTAAGAAGCCTACGTATCACAGGTAGCAGTTAAAATACTAAATAAAAAGCAGGACAAATATCCTAAGGTTGATTAAACCATTCTCAGAACCGTTAAATGCTGCAGTAGTGGAACCGCCTATTCGAAATTAAAAGCAGTATGGCGTCATTTGCAACTGTTATGTATACATTTTCTTTCTGAAATGTTTGACATGTAGTCGAAACGCAGGGGAAACTTGTCCAATACGGTTCCAGTGGTCAAGAGGTCAACAGCTTATTTTCAAACCCATTTTGATAGATAAGACATAACGTGATCTTTAGTAGAAATGCACCTATCAATGATTTACTGCACATGGTGTCGGGGTGGCGAAACATTCCCCGGGGATTAGACAAACGTAAATTTCCCGTGGTAGGAAATCCTATTCCAACATGGAGAGATTTGATATTAATTATTTACCCTGGGGAATTATACATAAATATTGACCCTAGCGATGGGAATTAGGCAATGTGTAAATTTGTCTAATACGCTGGGTATGCGACGTCTGTGTCGTCGCCCCTCAGCCCACCACTCTCACCACAATGATAAGTTCATAGGTGACTGACACCATTCACATTCGGCTTAAAGGCCACGTCAATATGCATGCTGTATTAATGTAGCTTGTTGGTGGAATTGCGTCATGCAAGAGTTTCTTTGTATCCTGGATTCGTTTACCATCTGCGTACTGCTTGATTTATCATACATAACCCTGTGAATTATTCCAAAGCATCATTGTCCGATTCATCGGTAATTTTTGGCATGTTGCTGAGATTTACAGCGATATCTGTTGCAGTTGTAACTATGTTCTAATAAATACTGAAAAGGGGATCCCTAGGAAGCAACCAACAGAAACAAGTGATAAAAGTAGCAGACTCGGTTTTATGTATTGTTCATGACAGGTAATGTTACAAGCTTAAGCGATATTCTACTTTAAAGCCACAAAGAGTGGGATTGATGATCCCAAAGGATCGGTAAGTAATAACACTACTGATTTGTAGTCGGGGCAACATTTTACGGCCACCACACAGCACTAAACAAACGCTAGTGTGAATATCAGTAAATACTGAATAGGGATCTCTAGAAAGCAACAAACACAAGCAAGTGATAAAGGTAGCAGACTAGGTTTGCCATGCAGATTTTCCCCACTTCCGTAGAAATTTGAAACGATGTTGCAATATGTTTTGGACCTAATTGGGACACGATGTTATGAATTGCTAGCCATTTTAAATCCGTCCCTCTTCCATAGGCAAACCGATGTTGATCTATGCCAAGACTCTTAAACGAGGAAACTTTCATAACAACCACGTCAGTGTCTGAGTCGGGCATTGTTATTTTCCTACACCCTTTCTTGAATTTATATTTTCCACGTATACGTATTCGCGTGTCGTCCCTTACGTGGTCACAGGGTGCAATGTCCGGAATGTTCAGACAAAAAAAAAATTGTGTTGTTATAATTGTTATTAAAATAGGAAGATTGCACATCGAAATGGCAATTTAGAAGGTACTACGGAAAGTTTCTAAATAGACATATGAATTGTTTTCCCCATCTACTGTTACACAAATTGGCTTCGCTAAACGAAATCAGTTTAGGTTTATTAATTCCAGCTACTCATAAAAAAGTGTTCCAATTATTCAGCACTTTGCTTGAACCTGAATTATCCTTTGTCCTGATATCAGAACCTCTTGTACTTAACGTTTCAACCTATCACTCAGATATATGTCAAATGTGACGTGCAGAAAACATTTTCTCAGTTTATGCTCTGAATAAAAATTACCATTAATGAATTTAGCAGCACTCATTGGATACTTGTCGATCAATCAAACGAAATCTAGCCTTCTCGAATGACCAAGCACAAATACGTAGAGGATACGTTCTGAAATACACTTTTAGTATAGATGTTGTTTTTTCTATATGAGCACACAAAGTCCAGAATAAGTACTTCAGGAAGGATTCCATAACTGTAATTGTGGACCTTCTTTTAATGATATAAAACTATTTTCATCTCATTGATTCGAATAAAATACACATTTTAGCTTGTAAAAGGCACATTAGGTTATCTGGTGCTCTTAAACTTGTCTTCGCAAAATTTGAAGCAGATATAAACGAATCGACCGTATCTTTTGATTCGATAGGAGATTCAGAGGAGATAGCCATTATATTTCGTTACTTTCCGTAGTACCTTCTAAATTGCCATTTCGATGTGCAATCTTCCCATTATAATAACAATTATAATAACACAATTTGATTTTTTCTATCAAAACATTCCGGACATTGCAGCTGTCTTAATGCGTGTTTTAGTTGACTGTGTTCTTGAAAGCTATATTTTCTGTTCGACTTGTATAACTAATTTTAAAGGATAAAGCCCACGTTGCGGTTAAATGACATGCCGGACCAGTTTTGAGACAGCTTTGTTTTCATCCTTAGGTAGATATTTCATCATTAAAATAGCAGGTATAAAAATCGAACAGGAAATGCAGCTTTCACAGAACACAAAAAAAAAAACACGCAAAAAGACAAACAAGAATGGCAATAGTAATAATAAAGGCATATGACGTCACAAACACAAAAAGGTTTGACAGTAGGGCTACTGCCTTGGAACGGTCAGTGGCAAAAAGGCCGCTGGGGTTTAAACCATGTTCTAGGATGCACCAAACCTCACACTTACACCTACTGTCATCCCAATTAAACGGGACAGTGAAAAAGAAATCCCCGCCATGAACTATTCTCTAACCAACAAGGCAGCATTAGTAGGCATAAGTAACACACAAAGATGCTCGTGTATATATAAATACAAAAACACAATAGCCTAGAAAGCCACAATGAAGGTACTCGATGACTTGGCAGAAGCCAGAGCAACAAGAGAATAAACAATTGAGGGCACGACAAGACAAGACCGCAGACAAACATCAAACGTCACCGTCCTTTTGGGCTTTAGGTAGACGTCATCATAGGGTCCACAGCCTGTCTTTCTTAAAAAATCAAAGTGGAAAGCCTAGTGGCGAACTGTAAATGGGTCCACCACCAAGCATGGAGTACGTTGCAAAATGATAGGGTCATAACCTCTTTCGATAAACTTTTAACAAGTTTAACAAAGATTGTATGAAAGTGATCATGACCAAGAATCTTACGAAGTTTGTAAATCACATCACCATAGAAGTCAGGTTGTGAAAGTCCTTGTCGCAGAAGAGTTCTTAAATAACTTTTATATTTGGAAAGAAGATCAGGGTTACGATAATAAAATTTTGCAAAGCTTTTAAGAAGTTTATGATAATGATGGGCTTGATATATATTTTAAAATAATACATTCAAAAGTTGGCAAAATTGGAATTTTATATGTGAGTGTGGTGGGCTGGAAGTAGATGTGAGGTACTTAAGTATAAGGTATATAATGTTGTTTGAGAATGTATTGTTTCAGCTAATTATGGTACTGAAATTGTACATTACAGCCAATTTTCATAGGACCATATTGAGACCCCATTTTCAACAGATGTAAAGATACTACTGTATTATTTCATAACATTTCCTAAAGTGAACAACGTGATTAGTGTTCAATACATTTCATTAAAGAATTGTTTCGTAATATGCGTTAATACCATCAATAATTGTATTTGTATGCAACAGTAGATATAAAAATCGAACAGGAAAACAGGGAAAGTAGCATTCAAGGACGACAGTCAACCACAAACACACACAGAAACAAAGAACAACTTTAAAGATGAATAAAAGGCAAGATAAGACAACACAAACACAAACGGTTTGACAATAGGGCTACCGCCTTGGAACGGTTAGTGGCAAAAAAGGCCGCTGGGGGTTTAAACCAGGTTCTAGGGTGCACCAAACCTCACATTTACCCTACTCATTTATCATATAGGTTAGTTTTAAATAAACGCTTTGCATCGAACGGTTTATTTACTATTATTATCCATCCGTAATAAAAGAAAGAATAATTATGGCAACAACAAATTGAAACTAGCGTATACAAATCGTCCCAGTTTGTACTTATTGTATTTGTTGTTTTTGTTGTATTTATTGTATTAGTTGTATTTATTGCATTAGTTGTATTTATTGAATTTATTGTATTTATTTGTTGCATTTGTTGTATTTGTTGTATTAATTTTATTTGTTGTTTGTTTCGCATGACTGAGTTCTGTGAATTATAAATTCTCTTTTTCAACTTGTGTATCCACTACTGGCGCCGGAGTCATAAACACATATATGTCTGTTATTACACGCTATTACTATCCATTTTATGAATATCTCTAAAGAAAATCAACAAAATCTCACGATTTCTGAAATTGTCTCCAACCCACTATATAATTTTACATAATTCATTCACATGGTGTTTAACGGGTAGCAGGGTGACCCATTTTCAAAGCTTGTAATTTTTACCACGGACAAAGCTCTTGGGAAACACTGGCGGCGTTCAATAATGCTACAAAGGGTCTTCAATCTTACACGGTCATAAGGTTAAGGGATTACCTTGTCATCACAAAATTCGTGATTTTTCGCCTTTTCCCCGTAACATCAAAATCCGCCTCACTCAAAAGTTCCGGTTGTTGTTGTAACTATCACACGCAACGATCTGATTGGATGATTTCAACGAATTATCATATTGAATAGAATAGAATAAAAATCAATTCAAATCATCCAATCAGATCGCTGCGTGTTTGTCACAAAATTATATTGGGTAGAGCGTATTGGTCGTACATAGCTCTTGTAAGCACTTGACGACATCTGTCAGTCACATGCTAATCCATTGTTCAGTTGAAACATATTTAAAAAATAACCATGCTAAGTTTTTCAATCTTGGACGGTATGTGGTTGGTTTTACGGTGTGAAATTTTGTTTTACGGCGACGAATACCGTCCCAGATTGAAAATCTTAGCATGATTATCTCGATTTTAATGCTTTTTCATTTAAATGCTACAAATATAAAATCAAATCATATATATACACACTTGTTTTTCTATAAAAACTCAAATTTAAAGATGCCGGCATTTTGTTGACGTCTTTGTATCAACGTTATGTGACGTCACATATTTTTCCGACGGTACATCGGGGATTTTACGGTCGCAAATTTGAGACGTTATTAAATGAAGCAACGTGTTACATAATAGAATACCATCTGCATGATATATTCACATTACGTCTTGGATTTAAGTTTCATACCCTTCTCCAAGAAACGAAAATGGGGTTGGTCGTGCCCTTAATGGTGTATTCTCTTACTGCTCTGGCTTCTGCCAAGTCATTGAGTACCTTCATTGTGGCTTTCTAGGCTATTGTTTTTTTGTATTATATTTACACGAGCATATTTGTGTTTTACTTATATTGCCTATTGATGCTGCCTTGTTGGTTAGAGTTTAGATCATGGCGGGGATTTCTTTATTTACACTGTCCTGTTTGAATGGGATGACAGTAGGGTTAAGTGTGAGGTTTGGTGCACCCTAGAACCGGTTTAAACCCCCAGTGGCCTACTTTGCCACTGACCGTTTCAAGGCGGTAGCCCTATTGTCAACCCTTTTGTGTTTGTGATGTCGTTTGCATTTTTTATTACTTTTGTCTTTTCGTTTGTCTGTTTGCGTGTTTGTTTTTTGTGTTTTGTGGTTGACTGTCGTCCTTGAATGCTGCTTTCCCTGTCCGATATTTTTACCCTTTTTTTTGGCTGAGGTATGAAATAAAACCTTATTTTCGGCTTAAAAAGTTAAAAATATTGTAAAACTAAAACATTTAATAGGTAATATTAAACAGTTTATCGCATTTTTTAATAAAACAAATTTTTAAACGTGTTTTATTGTCGAAATACTTGCTAACATAAGCGTTCCCATCGCTTAAAGGAATTAAGGCGGGAACATGTAATGTGTACCAAGGAAAAGCGAGCAGTTTTATAGCTTTGGTAGATGGAGTTAGGCAGGGCCGTTCAGTAAGTTTATATGTGCGTTAATGTATACTGAAGGGATAAAGAAACGCAGGGTAAACTTTGAAGATGATTCTAGGTAAGATGTCGAGTATAATGTTCAATATTTTTAAGTAAGAATAAAGATTAATGCATGCAGAACAAACTTCAAAAACAATGATTTGTATCTGGTAAGTGATTTAGGAGTAATTGAAGGGAATTGAAGGGGACCCCCTGTAATGTGAAATCGAAATGGACTGATGCTGGGAGCCAGTTCCCAGCATCAGTCCATTTCGATTTCACATTACAGTGGGTCCCCTTCAATTACCTTCAATTACTCCTAAATCACTTACCAGACACAAAATTGTTTTTGAAGTTTGTCCTGCATGCATTAATCTTCATTCTTACTTACGAACGGGGGACATACACGGTATTGACGAGCCAGTTCCCAGCATCAGTCCATTTCGATTTCACATTACAGGGGGTCCCCTTCAATTCCCTTCAATTACTCCTAAATCACTTACCAGACACAAGTCATTGTTTTTGAAGTTTGTTCTGCATGCATTAATCTTCATTCTTACTTAAAAATATTGAACATTATACTAGACATCTTACCTAGAATCATCTTCAAAGTTTACCCTGCGTTTCTTCATCCCTTCAGTATATGTAAAATTATAGCTATTTTACAATCTTTCTCTCTAAATTGCAAAATTGTTTAATGGTCCTTTCGAGTAGATACATGCAAATTGCGTGTGTCACGGAATGAACGTGGGAAATGATGGTTTGGGCGGAACGTTGTTTTATAAAGTGCATTGCTTTCCAGTCGTGGTCGGGAATGTTGAAAGTTGCTGTAATTGGATCAGTCGTTTGAAAGTGTGAAATTCACAGGCAATGTGTGGTCAGTATATCTATTTTATGAAATTTTATTGTACATTTGTATTCAATGGGCGTCACCATTTTGTTTCGTCATGTTGCTACATCCGGTCAGCTTTTATATGTTTCTCAAAGATTAACTTGATACAAAAGGCAAATGATTCTGAAGTTAACTTTATTAGATATATTTATTGTAGTCGATCATTAATTGTAAAAGAACAATATTATATCGATAACGTTGTATATTAAGTGCATTAGTTAACGGTGAGATGATATACATGTATATATGCCGAGGAGTATAACTCATTAATTGTAATACAATATTAAATTGATAACGTAGCATATTAGGTGTATTGGTTAACGATGAGATGATAGACTTGTATATATATCGATGAGTATACATGGCGTTGTAGAATACGTATACATTGATAGACATCTTAATTAGAGAGTGGCTGACATATATTTACTAGATAATGATTTGTTTGTGTAATGATAGTTGTATAAGAGTGTTGTGTTAATGAACCGACATTTAAAGTATGTATTATTACAGCCTAAGCCACCCGGAGTGGAGCTAAGCCTTTTGGATGTGTAGGCCCTCTATGTGATTCATCGCATAACGTAATGAGCGGGTGGAGACGGTCCCCGTACCTGGACAAAATGGTCAGGTTCTCATAGGAGTAACATCCCCCGGGACACGTGGTGGGCCCGTCATCAGACCTCAGTTGAGGAACTTCAACATACATTCTCGTTTGAGGCTGTTCATCGCGTCATTAACCCTTATAAAAGGCTTTTGATGACAATCACCGATGATTGGAATCGCGCATCATGTTCATAAGCTCTCGCGCATCAAACACATCAAGTTAGATCATCATTCTTTGTAACGTTTCGGATCATCAACATTGTTGTAACTTAAACAACGCTTTAGTGTCATATATAAACAGTCGACATATTCAGTATTCGTGTTAATACTACGAACGTCTTATACGTTCATGAGAACAGTCTTTTTCATCTTTCATCTGTGTATTCGCTTCTTTTTCTTGATAACTGTATATATATTTAACATATTTTAAAAGTGGCATTAAACTTAATAGGTTAATACAGTCAACGGCATTGATTCTTTCCAGTGTTAGTCCCAACCACTAGGGTCATCTTGCGACAGTGTAATAGTTACAACAACAACCGGAACTTTTGAGTGTGGCAGATTTTGATGTTACTAGAAATGCGAAAAAACACGAATATTGTGATGACAAGGTAGTCCTTTAACTTTATGAGCGGATAAGCTTGAAGACCCTTTGTATCATTATTGAACGCCGCCAGTGTTTGCCCGGAGCTTTGTCCGTGGTAAAAATTACGAGCGTTGAAAGTGGGTCACCCTGTTACCCATGTGAATGATAGTGGGTTGGAGACAATTTCAGAAATCGTGAGATTTTGTTGATTTTCTTAGAGATATTTATAAAATGGATAGTAATAGTGTATTATAACAGAAATATATATATTTATTACTCAGGAGCCAGTGGTATCTATACTGAACCAACAGCTAACGCACCAAGTAGACAATACCTTTAATATCTCAATAATAAAAATCAATTAAATCAAAACAAATTTCGTTCTGAACGAGACAAATATCTTGTCAATAACGACTATAAATTTAAAAAAATCATTCAAATCACCTGTCTCCAGCGGTACCAGTCGGCATATAATAAGTTCATACATTAAAGGTATTGTCTACTGGTGCGTTAGCTGGTTGGTTCAGTATATGTACACTACAGTTAAAAAGGCACATTATTTGGTTTGTGCAACCTGCATATGTATGTCGTATTCTTTTGATGGACCTAGGCATATTATTTTATTCCAACGAGGGATATCTATGATTTCCTTCATTCCATACATATACACTGAACGACTTTAAAAACGCAACACGGGAATTTCCGCTATATATTGTATACAATGCACACTTAATTGCACATAATATTCCAAAGATGTTTTGTAAAAAAAAAATTGCAGTTAATAAGAGAAAGGACATAACTGTGATGTTGTAGACGTTTTTATCACACTATACTTTGTAACAAGAACTTCATAAATGTTGAAGTTGCTCTTTGAAAAGCTGAGCCAGTTCAGTACCGTATTTAACGTATAAATAGTTTTCAAAATGTTGCATCCTAAGTTTGCTCATATGCTTGAGCCAAACGCCTACTCTGTCAATAATGAAACTTTGAAGGAATACTATTTGATGTATTATTTGTTGTTTTAGTATTTTTTTCCGAAAGGAAAGGTCTTAAGTAGCCATGTACCATTCGATTAAAAGCAGCATATTGTACATACAATATATAGCGGAAATTCCCGTGTTGCGTTTCATTTGCTTTTCAGTGTGTGTTTGTCTGAATTTCACTAAAATATGAAAGGAGAAATCTGGAAATAATCGAACACGAAAAATACAAAATATATTGCAGTCTCGGTTTGATCGAGACTTTACATGAACGGTAGTGAAAATGCTAGCTACCGTTCACGCCCTCTAGCCCCGGGTGAGCAGAACT
Organism: Cyrtodaria siliqua; assembly: GCA_037043455.1. NCBI lineage: Eukaryota > Metazoa > Mollusca > Bivalvia > Adapedonta > Hiatellidae > Cyrtodaria > Cyrtodaria siliqua. The sequence goes on from JAWPHD010011912.1 coordinate 78,676, forward strand.
CAATATTTAAAATGCCAATAGTACAGAAATGTGAGCCATCCCCATATGACGGTGAAAAGTCGTTTCGATTTTCATAACAATGTGCTCTGGCACAATTTAGCATATCTACAATTGTTGCTCACCTCCGCATTGACAAACCAAGGAAAACATATACAATGTACACATTCATATAATAATAAATTGATAATTAACCAAGCACGTTGGATACAATCGTCAAACACAACTTCTTGCTATAGCGAAACAGTATTATACAATTTTGAAAACGCTTCTAAACAAACGTCGTGGCAAAACATTGCAACATACGTTGGTGTTGAATACATTCAATTTAATTCGAACGCTCAAATGTGTCTTTTTTAATTTCAACTCCTCGTAAGGATGTTAACTGTAAAACAGTTAAGCTATACGATAGAGACCGTTATCTCCGCCTTATATTTAAAATAATGTAATATAATATTGATTCAAGATCCAACATTGCAGAATACCAAAATATAAACATGTTCTTGTAGACAACTGTCTGTTGGGATAAGTTAACTTGTTATCCCCTTAATTGAACAATTTCCATATAGATATGTTTATAAATCAAGCGTCGAGATTAGACAAATAATACAACGGGTATATACTGACTTATGTTCTCCAGTGACACGCCTTCGTGTCATGTAATGAGGGATGTTTCACCGACAAGTAAGTAGATATTGAACCCACTGCAATTAAAATTTAATAGCACTGGACCATTTACTATTTCAGTTGCTATGTAAACTGTTATGTATTAGCATTGTCTTTATTCTTTCTCCGAACTGTCTCGGCTTTTGAACTTGTATATCGGTTTTAGAAATGCACGTGTTAATATACGTTGAAGTAGGTTTTAACGCCGTATCTCGGTCAAACAATAATGAAAAACTAGTCCAGACGCTCGCTAGCGCTCGCAGTCAGCTTTAGTGTGTCTGGATGATAGAGACTACTTTAGAAACGGGATCACAAACATTATCCTTTGTGCATTGTGGCAGCCGTACACACTCTTTGTATGCAGGTCCAGTGAATAGACCGTGGACAATGATCAATGTTGAATGCATAAACAATTGCATAGTTTAATGTCGATGTTGAGGT
>JAWPHD010011913.1:0-79777 GCA_037043455.1 Cyrtodaria siliqua
GAGTTTAAATAGTTTCGGTATTTCCTGTGCTTCGGATCTGTATCAGTCAATTCTACAGCAAATTCTCTCAGAATGTGAAGAGGTTCACAATATCATGGATGATATAATTGTGCACAGTGAAACAAAAGAAGAACGTGACGAGATATGAGATCACGTGGTAAATGTGTTAAAACGAACAGTGAAAAGGACAAGTGTCAGTTTTACATGTCAAAGTTTGTCTTCATGGGACATGAGCTGCCTGAGCAGGGTTTCGGACTTGATGCTTGAGTTGAAGGAAACAATGAGTCTAAATGGGGCAAATCGCAGCAAATTGCGTTTAAGAAACGGTTGCCTAGAGCAGAAACGCAAGGGTATTATGACAAATATGCACCGACCACGGTCATAGAAGATGCAAGTCCGTTGGGGCCTGGAGCCGAGCTAGTTTAAAAGCAAAATGGTGAATCCCGTGTAATAAAGTATGCAAGCAGAAGTCTTACAGACGTCGAAAGCAGGTACTCGCAGACTAGAAGTAGGTCTGAGTTGCGTCTGGTATCTTGAACGTTTCCATCCGTGGTTATACGGTAATGAATTTAAATTCCTGACGGACTTTTTTTTCGTAAACCGCTAGAATACATTTATACGGCTAGGACAAAACTATGTACTAGGATAGAGCGATGGGTGCTTAGATTGCCAGCGCCTTTTTACCCTTCTTTGCATCGGTCTGTATAAGGTCCCTTCCCCATCCAAATTTCTTTTAAAATGTTTTTCCCAATTAAACTTAATTAAACTTACCTCAGGAAATTTCATTCACCATACATGGTTACCCCCCCCCCCCCCCCCCCCCCCCACAGTGCCACAGGGGTCTGTACTTGTAGTTCGTAGTTCACTGTAGTAATAACGGCTATACCTTTAATGGTGTTGTTTGTGTCTTAAACGATATTACATTTCGCGACGAGGATAATTAAATATTAACAAATTGTGTTGGATTATTCTTCTTTTTGTTATCTAAAGCCGTCTCAGACATTGGAACTTTAGAGCAGTTACACTGTAAAGGGGAAACGTCAACGCTAGCTCAAAGATGTAAAACGTGGAAAAGAGCATTATTTTGAAATATTCTTTATCAGTAAAGGTGTAACAGACAATAAGCAGAAACGAGCATTGTTGCTTTATTGCGGAGGATTGCAAATACAGGATATTTTCTACACTTTGTCGGATATTGGAGATGATAATGATTATAAAACAGGTCTTGAATAATTGAGTGAACATTTTGCTTCACAAGAAAACATGCCATTTGAGAGGCATCAATTTCGACAACTTAAACAAGCAGACGGAGAATTGACAGATCAGTTTGTGGTTAGACTTAGGCTAAATGAGCATCAAGGACGAAATAACTGAGTGCAAATCGACCAGCTTTAGGAAAAATATTTCAGTAAAAAAAGGGGAACAACTAAGCAAACTTTTAGACATAGCAAGAATATTTGAGAATGCAGACGGGCACGCAAGATCAATGGACACTGTTATGTCAGAATCTGTAAACAAGTTGTCATTTAAAAAGGAAAAGAGGAAAGAAGAATACAGAGCACCATACAATGGATTATAAAAAATTGTTATTGTGGCTACGAAGGACATAAAGCGAAAGATAAAAGCTGTTTAAGGATTGAACATTTTCAGAACAAGTGTAAACAGAAAGATGAAAATGAAAAGATGGATGCATGCCTATGGATCAAATTCGCCGTTGGAAGTTGCGGGAGTGTGTGATCGATGTGTCTTATGGTGAGAAGACGGTAACTAATGTTGATTTGCTGTTATGGAGGGAAAGGACAGTCCTTATTGAGCTTTAACACGGCAACAAATCTTGGAGTAGTTAACTAAAGGAATATCAGTTAGACATTCCGATTGATGAGACGGTCAAGTTAGTGATCCAGCCGACTAGATGAGTTCCGTACCAGCTGTATGAGAGACTCGAGCATACAGTTAAATTAGCTAGAGCACATGGACATCATTGAACGTGTCAGTGGACCTTCTAAATGGGTTTAACCCATAGTCATTGTGCCGAATCCAAACAATGACATTCGTGTATGCATGGATATGAGGCAGGCCAACACCGCAGTGCAACGGGTTCGACACCAAATCCCAACGGTAGACGAAGTGCTGCAGGACCTAAACAACAGCAAATACTTCAGCAAACTGGACATCAAAATAGCGTTTCATCAAATTGAGCTGTCATCTGAATCACGCAAAAAAACACAACACATATGGGTACAAGAGAGTTTAAATAGTTTCGGTATTTCCTGTGCTTCGGATCTGTATCAGTCAATTCTACAGCAAATTCTCTCAGAATGTGAAGAGGTTCACAATATCATGGATGATATAATTGTGCACAGTGAAACAAAAGAAGAACGTGACGAGATATGAGATCACGTGGTAAATGTGTTAAAACGAACAGTGAAAAGGACAAGTGTCAGTTTTACATGTCAAAGTTTGTCTTCATGGGACATGAGCTGCCTGAGCAGGGTTTCGGACTTGATGCTTGAGTTGAAGGAAACAATGAGTCTAAATGGGGCAAATCGCAGCAAATTGCGTTTAAGAAACGGTTGCCTAGAGCAGAAACGCAAGGGTATTATGACAAATATGCACCGACCACGGTCATAGAAGATGCAAGTCCGTTGGGGCCTGGAGCCGAGCTAGTTTAAAAGCAAAATGGTGAATCCCGTGTAATAAAGTATGCAAGCAGAAGTCTTACAGACGTCGAAAGCAGGTACTCGCAGACTAGAAGTAGGTCTGAGTTGCGTCTGGTATCTTGAACGTTTCCATCCGTGGTTATACGGTAATGAATTTAAATTCCTGACGGACTTTTTTTTCGTAAACCGCTAGAATACATTTATACGGCTAGGACAAAACTATGTACTAGGATAGAGCGATGGGTGCTTAGATTGCCAGCGCCTTTTTACCCTTCTTTGCATCGGTCTGTATAAGGTCCCTTCCCCATCCAAATTTCTTTTAAAATGTTTTTCCCAATTAAACTTAATTAAACTTACCTCAGGAAATTTCATTCACCATACATGGTTACCCCCCCCCCCCCCCCCCCCCCCCCCACCCCCAATTTAGACAAAAAGGCCCTGATTGCAATCATACACATTTAAGATAAAGCCATTAAGGGTGTTAAAAACATTGCCGATGCTCTGTCAAGGAGACGAATGTCTAAACCGAAGACATTACAATAATTATAGCAAAACCCAAGTGCAATACACCCGCCTCGCCAGGATAAATAAATAATACGTACATATATACATTTCAGGGACGCTTAGCTGTGAAAAGGATACCTCCAATGAGTTTATATTCAGTACCGACAGTAGAGCTATGACTCCCTTTATTCAGAAAATTTCGGCGCGGTTTTTAAAGATGTCGAGCAATTCCTGCCTAAACAACCCCCAGGAATTGACTAAACATGTATTATCACATTCTCATGGTCATATATACCACTATTGCATTTTACATACGGTTACATTATAGCCTTTTGGCCCTAAAACACATTTTACATACCCAAGGGAACCTTTTAGGCTACTTTATTTTCAAGAACTATCCTAGACACACTTAAAAAAGTGAAAATAATTGGGGGTTTTGTAATGCTTTCACCTACTTTCGGTTTGATGAAGGTGCTGACCGTCGGGCTCGCAGCAAATAAATGTGAATTTCTGACAATTTACTATACCTGCAATTTTCTCAATAAAATAGCCCAGATGCAAGAACAAATACAGTTTTATTTTGTTTTATCACCTACACATATTATTTTGACATTTTATGTACACCAGTTATGATTAAGGCAATTCTACCCAATCAGAAAATAGCTCTTTCGAAAAAGATATACCCTAATACACCCTATACTTTTTTCAGCCAATCAGCAGCCCCAAAACAATAGTGGTATGTGACCTCATGCATAAAACACAAACAATATAAGGATATCGCGCCAAACGCCGCGGACTGCCTATTTATCGTCATTTTGCAGCCTGTGTTACGATACGAGATTATCGTGTAAACGGAAACTTCCTCCTCCATCTAGTGCCATTAGAGATGGTCGCTCTTATTTCATATACGGAAATCTCGCCAGATATTCCGAAAGCCTAACACTGGCAGCAAAATATTACCAAAATATGTAGTCGTTACAAAAAACGACTAGATTGCATGATATTCTTGTCTTTGGTGATTTGTATGCATGGAAATAAGGTATTAACCGTTTAGTCTACTGTAAAACGGATTTTATTTATGCAGGGATTGCGTTTTCATAAACCTCGCTGAAAAACGCGTGGTACTGAACGCCAGTAATGAATGGCAAAGTTACCAAAAAGGGCTTTAGCGCTTCATGGAATTTGCTAATTATTACATTTATTACCGGCATTCAAAACAGCATAAACACCGAACAATTGCGAATCAATTCCCAAAAAGACGTTTTTCCAGTCAATGCGAATGATAGGTAAATGAATGACAGATAAATAATACATACCGCAATCTGCCTCGTCCGATCCGTCCGTGCAATTATCGTCATCGTTGCATCTGAAGTGTTGAGGTATACATATACCATTGTCGCAGTGAACTGGTACGGTTCACATGTATAGTTACTTATTTTCAAAAAATGAAACTACCTCTGCATAAATCAGTATACAGACACCAGCACCAGAAATGATTACAAGGTCACATTTTAAGCGTGTGTAAAACTCAAAAATTAATAACAATTAAGGCGGACAGAATTTCATATTTATATTTTTAGGAACAAACTGATAATATACACTGATCAAAAATTCTAAATTTCTAATTGCCCACTTTTGTATCTTAGCTTTAATATATTTTAGAATAGTTGTGTGATAATTATTGTTTTGACAAATAGTTTAAAAAAAAACAAAAAAAACAACAACATTTATTTTGTTTAAATTGTTTTATCTTTAGAGAATTATCATCCTTTTATATGAAAACGGGAAATGTGCTGATAAAAACACCTAATAACATAAATAAAAACAACAACAACATAAATTAAGGTTTGACCCATTTATTGCAGATTTTCCGTCACGAATAATCCTATATTATCTCCCTTTTTATTGCATATATCGTTTGAAACTCAAATAACTTTAACTCAGCGTTAATATTTTTGATTTCAAAAAAAAGTTAGTTGGCATGTTTTAGAATTAGGAACACCGAAAGTTGCACTAATTCAAAATACTTATTTTTTATTTTATACTTCGCAGTGAAAATTTTAAAAAGTGGTAATACGTGTGAAATATAGAGCTTTATTTTTTCACTGCCGGAATTACTCTTTTTTTCAATATCAAAAACATTGTTTTTTTATTTCTTTAGAAAATAACTGTTTAAAATAATATATATCATTCGTCTGTAAAAGGTCTAACTAAGAAAATGAGCTATAGTTTTTAAAACTGGTCAAGTATTTCAGAGGTGTTGTCATTTACAGTGAACATGTCGGTTGGTCATTTTTTCAAGAAGTTGTTATAAAAGTTATATCATTGGATTGGAAATAATTTAACTAAGAAAATGAGTCGTAGATTATTGAAATCGGTTGAGTAGTTTAGAAGTTATGTGGAATTAAAACAGCAATGTTATCATACTAAGCCATTGACGTCGTCTACAATTTTTATTAATTTTTCTGCATACTGCAGTACACTTTGATTATAAAGCATGAAATTAAAAGAAAATTTGTGAATAACAGATTTTATTTCATCTCGAAGTGATCAGATTTCAATATTTTCACTCATGCTCCGCATTCGTGAAAATATAAAGTTTTCACACTTCTCTGTTAAAACAAATATCCTGTATGCAGTTCAACCGTTACATCTCCAATCGTGAAATACACAAAACAGATGAAATAAAACCATCCTTTTATATAATCAAAGTACTGCAGGCACTGATGGGCGGTGCTTTTTGTAAGTGCTGGAATGGATGGGAAATGGAAGTGTTGTAAATGTAACTTCCATGGTTTGTTTTTAACATTCAGTGATGTTTCAGATGATTTATATTCATTACCAATTTCATATTTAAACATATTTTAGCTAACTCGTATGGGCCGAATTAGCTTCCGTAGATTTTTTTTCTGAGCAAGCTCTTCAACGAGGCATAGTATATTATATAGAGTGGAGTCTTGGAGTGGAGTGAATAATTGGAGTGACCTTGGAGTCACATTTTGGAGTGACCTTGGAGTCAGATTTGGAGTGAATATTTTGGATAATTATCAATTTAATATTTTTGAATGACCCTCACAAGGTGCACAGTTCTTAACATACTCAGTACAGCTGCATTGTCCCATGAGACATGTGCTAACCTTAATGTGAGGGACAGACCATCTAAAAACAACATAAATGAACTTGGATACCCAAACATTAACCCCAGTATTGAAGCATTATGACCCTTTGGCCTGACATAAACTAGTCCCGAGGGACCAACTAATCTTAGGTCAGGACACTGACATCCAGTGTCAGGGGTATACAGGGTTCCAATATGTCCAATATATCAGTCATACCACAGAGTCGACTGAAAACAAAAAGCATTAAAGTTTATGGGAACTTAGAGCTCTCTCAGCCTAACTGTTCCACAAACATGGATTTTTTTTAGAACATGTAGTAACAGTGCCCAAGTTAAAATTAGATGTGCAGTTTTGGAATTAGTTGTTGAAATTGGGTAGCTTAATAGACACATGCATTTTAAAGAATTATTTAATAAATAAATAAGTGTATGTGCAAATGAAGTAACCTATGTGAATGTATTAGTTTCTAAAAAGTTATTAATTGTAAGAGAAATTAAAACTTCAAGTTTAGACTAAAAAATTGACTCCAAAATATTCAATCCAAATTTGACTCCAAGGTCACTCCAAAATGTGACTCCAAGGTCACTCCAATTATTCACTCCACTCCACTCCAAGATTCCACACCAAGACTCCACACCAAGACTCCACTCTATATAATACACTATGCCTTTCAGCGAGCAGTGACTGTTCAATATTTAGTAACATGATACACTTTCTATTATATACATACCGTCTGCTTGTAGCACGATTATAACTAGAGTTATAACCTTTTAAACAGATGATAAAAAGTTGACTTAGTGAAATTTTGATAAAATAGGTATGTATGACCTAAATAAATAATAAATTGCCTTTATTCTGAACATTGTTTCTTATTTAGGGCATCAAATTAAGGGCATGCATGAGAAACTACTTCTTCTAGCGTAGTGTTGCATAGTGTTGCATTGTGCTGTTAGGTTTGTCACATTCCTAGAATTCCATTGGAAAAAAAACATTATACCTCTGACTGTGCTTTAGCACCGCCAAAAACGGGAAATGTGCTGATGAAAACACATAATAACATAAATAAAAACAACAACAACATAAATTAAGGTTTGACCCATTTACTGCCGATGTTCCGTCACGAATTATCCTAAATTACCTCCCTTTTTGTTGCATATCGTTTGAAACTCAAGTCACTGTATCTCAGCGTTAATATTATAGATTTCAAAAAATAGTTAGTTGGCATGTTTTAGAATTAGGAACACCGAAACTGCACTAATTCAAAGTACTTATTTTTATTTTATGCTTCGCAGTGAAATAGTGGATTTTAGCAATGAAATACAAGTGGTAATACGTGTGAAATATAGAGCTTTATTGTTTTACTGCCAGAACTACTCTTTTTTTTTCTTCAATATTTTAAAACATTGTTTTTTTATTTCTTTAGAAAATAACCGTTTAAAGGATGGTTTAATATCATTCGACTGTAAATGGTCTAACTAAAAAAATGAGCTATAGTTTTTAAAACTGGTCAAGTATTTCCGAAGTGTTGTCATTTGCAGTGAAAATGTCAGTTGGTCATTTTTCAACAAGGTTGCTATAAAAGTTATATCATTGGATTGGATATAACTTAACTAAGAAAATGAGTCGTAGATTATTGAAATCGGTTAAGAAGTTATGTGGAATTAAAACAGCAATGTTATCATACTAAGCCAATGACGTCGTCAATTTTTTTGTTTATTTTCTGCTTACGGCAGTACACTTTGATAATAAAAAGAAAATGTGTTGTTTTGTCAGATTTGATTTCATCTCGAAGTGATCAGATTTCAATATTTTCACTCCTGCTTCGCATTCCTGAAAGTATTTAGTTTTCACACTTCTCGATAAAATAACATCTGTTACAACGAATATTATTGACATATTCCCAGGTGAGTACCTAGGAATTTTGACTAGTATAGGTATATTTTACGTGGAATGAAAGAACAGAGAGCTGAAATGGAATGTAGCGACACAGTTAAACAATCTCTATTATTGAGAGCTTCTAATTCGAAATTTTGATTAAATCCCATAATAAAATGCACACACAAACAGCATGTTTTAAACGTTTTAGCAAAGTATATTAATTGAAATTAATACTAACAGTTCGTTTCGTCAGAGAGGTCAGTACAGTCGTTATGTTGGTCGCACGTGTTATTCAGTGGAACACAAGTTCCGTTAGCGCATTGGAATGCGTCACTGTTACACGTGCAGTTTGGTCCAACGCAGTTACAAATACCATTCGTGCATTCTTGCATTCAAGTCAGAAAGGAATAGTATAGCAAAATGTTTAGGAAGCAAACTGTTTGCTTTATGCTTAAGTCATAATCGCACGCCTTTTGTTGTGATACATGTGTGTCTAAAACTCATTAGTATAAAGGGGTTGGTGCTCTATTTTCAAACAAGGTTTATTTTAAAGGGCTATGAACATCTAGAAAAAAGGTGAAAGAATTATCAAAATGCCATGCTAAATAAAAGAGATATGACCCATTGAACATTTGCAAAGAAACATATATGGAGACGGCCATCTTGAAACGATAATGTCCTCGCGCCTTTTTACAATATACTGTATATTGACAAATATAAATGTTAAAGGAAGTACATCAGGTCTGGAATTCACCAACCATTCTTCAGACTATTCTTAGACTTGAGTCCAAGTACTAAAATTTCGTTCAAAAATATTCCCATGACCTTCATAGATAAACAATCGTATGAACTTGATATGTATTACAATGTATCCTATTTATACGTAGCAGCTTCTAATGAACGTTTATCCTTTAAATTCATAGAAATGTTGTCACGCTAGGAATAGCTATTTTAAACATGGCGGTAAAATGTATTGCATTTAGCGAACGTCATGTGTAGATATCCCTGATTTACTCTGCGTAACAGCCATTTATAACTTTGGAATTTCTCTATGGACTTTTAAGACTTGTTGTAAATTATAAATGTTAAATTATGGCGCTTTATTATAGGAAACTGTCACAGTTCCATCTTTATCTATGAACTATTTCACTGTTTAAAGTGATCATTTCAAACTTTTTTATGTTTTTAAACACATTAGGTCCCAAAGCCTGATGTACTCCCTTTAAAATATTGAGCAATTGATTCTAAACTAATGCCACAGCCGTGTCATCTGACTCACAAATAGCCACAGCAGTAGGTCCAGTAGTCAATTCATACAGATATATCGCAGTAAAATATCAACTGCTTTAATTATCACATCATTTTCTCAGAATGTCATTATCAAACGCATATATACATAATAATAAGTGAGCGTCCAGTCACATGTTTGTACAAAAAACATGTTTGTATAAAACAAATGTTTGTATAACTTTTCGTCCGTTAACTTTTGCTTTGTGAACACTCTAGGGCATTCATTATTAATCGGATCTTTACGAAACTTTTTCAGTGTCTTTATATCAATAAAAGCTCGCGCAAGTTCGAAAATCAGCTAGATCAGATTAGTTTCACCGGAGTTATGGCCCTTGTTTTTCTGAAAAATGCCATATTAGGCCTTGTGACCACTCTAGCATCTTCATTGGCAAATATTGTTAATATCAATGAAAGCTCGGACAAGTTCGAAAACCAGCTAAATTGGATCTGTAACACCAGAGAGTTATGGCCCTTGTTTTTTTTAAAATAAAAAACACACCATTTTCTGCCCTGTGAACACTCAAGCACCTTCATTTATTATTTGATCTTTACAAAACTTGCACAGATTGTTAATGCCAATGAAAGCTTGGACAAGTTCGAAAACCAGCTAAATTAGATAAGTAACACCAGAGTTATGGCCCTTGTTTATTCTGAAAAATGCCATTTTCTGCCTTGTGAACACTATAGCACCTTCATGTATTATTTGATCTTTACCAAACTTGCACAGATTGTTAATATCAATGAAAGCTCGGATAAATTTGAAAACATGTTAAATTGGGTCAGTAACACCAGAGTTATGGCCCTTGTTTATTTTAAAAAAATGCCATTTTCTGCCTTGTGAACACTATAGCACCTTCATGTATTATTTGATCTTTACAAAACGTGCACAGATTGTTAATACCAATGAAAGCTTGAACAAGTTCGAAAACCAGCTAAATTGGATCAGTAACACCAAAGGTATGGCCCTTGTTTATTCTTTACAAACGTTTGCCAGTGTCTTTATATCAATGAAAGCTCGGACGAGTTCGCAAACCATCCAGATCGGATTAATCTCACCGGAGTTATGGCCCTTGTTTTGCTGAAATATGCCATATTAAGCCTTGTGAACACTCTAGCACCTTCATTTATTATTTGAACTTTACTAAACTTGCATATATTGTTAATATCAATGAAAGCTCGGACAAGTTCGAAAACCAGCCAAATCGGATCAGTAACACCGGAGTTATGGCCCTGGTGTTTTCTGAAAAATGCTATGTTCTGCCTTGTGAACGCTCTAGCACCTTCATTTATTATTTGATCTTTACCAAACTTGCACAGATTGTTAATATTAATGTAAGCTTGGACAAGTTCGAAAATCAGCTAAATTGGATCCGTAACACCAGAATTATGGCCCTTGTATTTTCTGGAAAATGCCATTTTATGTTTTATTAACACTCTAGCACCTTTATTTATTATTTGATCTTTACCAAACTTGCATAGATTGTTAATATCAATGAAAGCTCGGACAAGTTTGAAAAACAGCTAAATAGTTCAGTAACACCAGAGTTATGGCCCTTGTTTTTTCTGAAACATCTCATTTTATGCCTTGTTAACACTATAGCACCTTTATTTATTATTTGATATTTACCAAACTTGCGCTGATTGAATTTGACTTTGAGTCCAAGTACTAGTTCGGAACCCATCCAGATTGGACCATTTACATAGGAGTCATGGCCAATAAAAGCTTGGGCAAGTTCGAAAATCGGCTAAATTGGGTCAGTAACACCGGAGTTAGGCCCTTGTTTGGCTGAAAAATGCCATATTAGGCATTGTGAACAATCTAGCACCTTCATTTATTATTTTATCCTTACCAAACTTGCACAGATTGTTAATATCAATGAAAGGTCGGACAAGTTTGAAAACCAACTAAATTGGGTCAGTAACACCAGAGTTATATGGCCATTGCTTTTTTTCTAAACAATGCCATTTTCTGCCTTGTGAACACTCTAGCACCTTCATTTATTATTTGATCTTTACTAAACTTGCAAAGGTTGTTAATATCAATGAAAGCTTAGACAAGTTCGAAGACGAGCTTAATTGGGTCGGTAACACCAGCGTTTCGGCCCTTTCTTTCCTAAACAAATGCCATATTCTGCATTATGAACACTCTAGCACATTCACGTATTATTTGATCTTTACCAAACTTGCACAGATTGTTAATATCACTTAAAGCTCGGACGAATTCGAAAACCAGCTAGATCGGACAAGTAACAGCGGAGTTATGGTCCTTGATTTAGTTAAACATGCTACATTTTGCCTCGTTAATTCGATAGGGCCTTCATCTGTCGTCCGATCTTTACGAAACTTTACTAGATTGTTTATATCAATAAAAGCTTAGGAAAGTTTGAAAATCAGTCAGATCGCCCCAGTAACAGCGGAGTTATGGCCCTTGATTTAGTTAAAAATGCTATATTTTGCCTCGTTAAACCTTCGTCTTTAATGCGATCTTTACGAAACTTTACCAGATTGTTAATATCAATGACAGCTCAGACAAGTTTGAAAACCAGCGAGATCGGACCAGTAACATTGGAGTTATGGCCCTTGATTAGTTAAAAATCCTATATTTTGCCTCTTTAAGACGATAAGGCCTTCATCTTTCATCCGATCTTTACGAAACTTTATCCGATTGTTATTATCAATGAAAGCTCGGACAAGTTCGGAACCCATCCAGACTGGACCATTTACATCGGATTCATGGCCCTTGATTTTCTGACATTTGCTATATCTTGGCCTTATTAAGACGAAAGGACCTTCATTTGGCCGGATTTCATTGAAACTTTGCAGGGATGATCAGTACCAAGCCCAGTTGTACATAGTCACCGTGTTCCAGTTGAATGATTTTGGTGGAGTTATAGCCCTTTAAAGGTTTTAACGCTAGCTAGTTTTCCTGAACCCCTGGCCGGATTAAACGAAACTTTTTAGGGATGATCAATTTCATATCTAGTTGTGCAAATCATCGCCGTGTTCCGGTTGGATGAGTTTTGGCGGAGTTATGGCCCTTCAAAGGTTTTAATGCACAAACTTTGTTCTGACTAGTTCTCCTGAACCCCTGGCCGGATTTAAACGAAACTTTTTTAGGGACGATCAATTCCATATCTAGTTGTGCAAATCATTGCCGTGCCGGTTGAATGGTTTTTGGCAGAATTATGGCCCCTTAAAGGTTTTAATACACAAACATTGTCTGATCTACTTCTCCTGAACCCCTAGCCAGATTTCAATGAAAATTTGCAGGAATGATCAGCACCAAGCCTAGTTGTGCATGTCGTTGTAGCGTTCCGGTTTACAGATATCTGGCAGAGTTATGGCCCTTTAAAGACATTTTCTATAGTTTTTTCTGCATAACAGATTTTCTTTAAACTTTTTGTACAGTAAGTCTGTTATATATATAGACAAAAAATGCAAAAAAAAATGGTAGGTCACCATAATTGTTAAAATTTTAAAAAATAATTTGTAATGCCACCGTCATGTCAATCTGTCCAAAAAGTTGAACAAGTACATGAAATAGCTAAATAAGACATTTTTGAAGTCTAATAATGTATTCATTGGTCACAATTCTGCTAAAATTGTATTAAAGTAAAGAACATTTAATTATAATAACATTTAAAGATCGTTTTTATGTATAACCTATCTTTTTTTACAAAATCTGTTGAGCCATTACTCACAATTTATGCACAAATTAGCCCATAATGATAAAATTTCCTTTTTTTTTGTATGTTCGAGAAGGTTAGAAGGTTCTAGACCCATTCTCTATATTTTATCTCGATCTATATTGAGGATGAGTCTGGCATGTTCATTCCTGTTAGGCGCCATATAACATTTCAAGTGTTGGTGCGCCTTAAATCCCAATTCTATTCAATTCAATTCAAACATTTTGTGACCGACCCTTATCTTTTTAAAATTATGCAAATTTTAGTTGCTTTCCCTTTTTCTCCCTTCAAAGTCATATTCGCTGGGGGTATTAAAGGTATTGCTGTGATATTTGGTATATATTTTATTTGGTATATATTTACTGTACCGTACGCACTCACACCCATCTCAATCCCGACCCCCACCATTCTAACATGAATGAGAAGGCTCCTGTTGGGCGAGACAGCCTGTGGTGGTAGCTTTGATTTAAAATTGACTTCGAATAGTTGATCATGCTATTCTTCCACCAGTTCTTATTTGGAATGCTTGCTTGACTTTGTGCGTAAATTGAACAAATATTTCAGTAAAAGAATACAAATTAACTGGGTTTTTAAATTTATCCATGTAAATTTAGCCTTTTAAGTAACAGAATACATATTATATATAATTTTGGTCATAACATTTCTTGGGACACACTGTTTTTTTGTTTTCATCCAAGTTTCGAGATTTACACATTATTGAGGATATTTAGAGCCACTTCCAGAGAGAGGGATATCAAATAGATTACTTCTTTAAATGTTAGGTGGTGTTGGGGTGGGTGGTGTGGTGGGGGCTGCACTAGTGGACAGTGCAGTGGCCTTGAAGTGCAGAGTCTCTCGGTTGAAGCCTCAACAAAACTATTGAGTTTTGTCAGTATGTACTTGGGCAAGACTTTTTTCTTTAGCATCATCCCGTGTGTCTGAGTATATTCTCCGAGCACATTATTAATAACCCTCTAAGCACGACTATAATAGCGTTTACGTCCATTGTAAACCCAGATCAAACTGCAGGCTGATCAGGTTTTACAATGTCTGGCTGCTGATCCATCATTTTCCCCTTTGTCACATAAATGGTCTTAAATCAAAGAAAAAAACGGTCCATTCTATATATGTAGCGGGTTAAGGACTAAGCATTTTAGGCGCAACACGCTGCAATTACCAAATTTTGATAGATAGATATTTATTATGAATTGGGACATTTTTGAAGAAAAACTCTGATGTATCCCACGAAATGACTAATATGAAAGACAACTGAATTGAATTAGATTTGATAGTTACACCAATAGCTCAGGCCAAATGGCGACTTCCCAGCTTCTGTTGAAGGAGGAAGACATATGAAAGACAAGCCTGAACTTAAATTACATATGCGGAGCATGTGGAGCGCTGTGTCTAGTGGTAAAGCGTTGGACCCATGATCCAAAAGTCGTGGGTTCGATTCCCGTATGCGTTGTGTACCTGAGCAAGACACTTTATCTGCATTGCTTAGTACTGGTTCTACCCAGGAAGACATCGAGAGTGATTAAAATAAGTTCAACGAGCTTTGTTACAATCGATGTAAAATAAATAAGTTTAAACTAAATTACATATGATAGCATTTGACAAAAGGAAACAGAAGCTAAATAAAACTTAATACATTTTTATTGGTGTTACAAGTTATCGACTGTATAGAGAATTCATCATCAATATGATCAATATAACTATGTGTAACCATGACGACTGAGTGGTTTATTTTCCTCCTGGGAATCCAAATCCACATCTGCACGTGCCGTCGACGCAGTGCCAGGTGTTTCTGCAGTCGGCGGCACTGCAGTCAGAGGGCATGGTGCAGGCACTGTTGGCTGAAAATGGAACAGAAGTATTCATAAATATTGATATATTTTATTAAAGGTACTAAGGTTGTTTATAACAAGTCTCAAACAAAGCTCTGGATATTTAAACAAGTGTATTTTTTATCTGGAAGATCTAGAAGTGTTCCTGAAATCTTTATGAATCTTGATTTACCAGATTAGTTTGTAGTTTAGTTAGTTTGTGGTTTTCAATGGCGCCAATTTCCTCGGCGTCAAAACGTATTTTTTCAAGATTGCGTCTATTTAATACTGATTACCCACCTTGCTGTGTGCAGGTACACTCGTGGTTGTGACATTCTAGCACGTAGTTGGCCTCTGGGCACGTGACATGGGTACAACCCCCAACGTCACGACACGGCTCTGCCTGAGCAAGCGCTGTAAAACAAACATACTGTTATTTCCAAAAACCGTGCAAAACTTACACTGTAATAGTGTTATTCCTTAAACCATGTAGAGAACCGTAAAAAATTCCCAATCTTAAAAAATATAAACAATTTTTTTTTTTTTTTTTTTGCTATTTAAAGTGACAGACTGTAAATTGTGTGTTAAAATAACTAAATTCTAAAACCTCATCAATATTATACCTACATGCATTTTAATGAAAAAAAAAAAATAATGAAAATTTCCCTTAAAGGGGAAAATACGTTCTGGCCAAAAATTGATGTTGTATGCTGTTTAGGTAAAATCTTGTGTAAACATAAACAATACCTGAGCTATAAATAAACCATTTGGATGAAAGCAGCATATAGGGGATACAGCGTAATTAGTACACTTAGTACACTGCGGTATTGAGAATATTTGTTTGGCATAGCGTGTAAAGTTCAATTCTATTCAGTTGATTCTCTGAGTTTTCGAATACTTGTCAAAGTTGTTTCATTTTATATTTTAATAAGCATACTTTGCCTTAAGATATTATGTCATAAAGTGAGTTATTTTTTGCACTGTTCGGATAACGCTGAACATGATAATAACTGGCTCTCATTTGTACATTGTCAGACTGCCTCACAAAGGTAAACTTAATTTGTTTTCAAATGGGTAAATGTTGCAAAACATAATATATACTGGTTTTGTACCAGATATCGCCATTCGCCAGGTGTCGTTATTATCAGTAAAACGTTCGATGTTGTGATTATTTTTCAACCTCGCTTTACAAATCACTAGATGCTTTTATCAGAAGATTGGAGAGAACAAATATTTTTTAAAAAAACTCTTTCAAATCAACATGTTTACCTTTATAAATATCGTTATAGACAAATCTCAACCGGGGAATCAAGCGCTAATATGCATTCACCTGAAAATTCTATTTTAAAGTATCTGACAACGTCGATGGAATGATATGCCAACAAAACTAATAGCTTGTGCTAAAGAATTTAAGCAAAGAGAGACAAGGAGTACACACCATTCAGTTTAAATTTGGATACAGTTATTTCCGTTCAAATAAATGAATGTTGAAGTCAAGATCATATACAATTGAAGATGCAACATTTTTTTGAAAAACATTTTTTTGTATTCAAATGCTATTAGTATATTTATGTATTAATTAATAACTACACACATTTTCATCATCCCAAAAGCGGATTATTTGGTTTGAAATTGAAGATGACGATGACAACTCCAATGTGGAAGACGGGCCCATATCAGCCTATATATAATTAACGGTCACGTGACACTTGTTACTGAGCATAAAAACAATGTTAACACAGCTTATTTACAGCAATGGGATAAGCTTCTCTACTGGCAAATATATTTATGAGAAACTATTTTGGATAAAGATATGTTACAGAACCTACATGAATATGACGACATCTGGTACACAGCCAGTATACTATTGTATAATTTGATTTGGCCAACATTTACATTTTTTGCTAAGATTTTTTTTTTAGAAAATAACTTACCTGCAAACGCGCAAATAACAGCCAAACACAAGAAGGTATTCATGATGAAATGTAGGTAGAATGTCCAGAGGAAATCTAATGATGGTTCATGGTGTTGTCCAGCTTTATATAGTGAGCAGTGGCCACAGTTCGTGACAACCAGGCATGCTTGACCCTTGATTGGCAGTCACAATTATAACCATGCTGAAATTAGGGTTCACATTTTTCAATACCTGTTTAACAAATTTCATTTTGGGATCCCTTATCTGTTCTAACTGACCAGTTCATAAGTTGATCCATTTAATTCCTCAATGTGAGGGCCAGGAGGTCAAGTCTCATAGTCTTTAATCTGTGTCATTTTTACCTATATTTCTAGTCAATTAAATATATGCTTATTCTTGAAAACTGCAGCAGTTTTTATGTTTGGTGTCAGACCGGTGAAAATCAGCCCATTGAACACAATGCAAAATAGGCAATATTTGGAGATCAGTCACAAGTTCCACAACATTCGTTCGCTTAAATACACTTTTATTCTGTGTATTAAACACATTTGGCTAGCAAACGGTCCCATATCTGGAATAAAACACCGATTCAGTTGTTCAACATTTCGCGTCATTCATTCGCACTATGCTTATTTTGAAATAAACATCTGTCAAAACCACATCTCTACCTAACCTCTGTGCTCATACTTTCCAAAGAAATAATCCTGACAAACACAATAAAATACTTGCTGTTCATGACAACAGACATACTACTTTAACCTTAGGTTAGATTTAACAATGAAATAGAAGCTAATCTTGGGAAAAACACATGCAAACTAGAAACTTTGGATTCTTTCAAGGAACTATTTCAGCACCCTACGACCCGGAAGTATTTCCTGACTGGTCTGACACCTAAATGAGTCGCGACAAAAACAGATGCATTTGCAAGGACCTATTATCTTTTCGGTTCAATTCCTGCATGCAAAGAACCATTCGGCTAATAGAAATCAAGGAAGTATTTCCTGACTGGTCTGACACTGTTTGTCATGTTTCCTTCTTTATATCTTTTTCTTTTTCGTCCAAAAGTAAATCCGTCCATCTGACCAACTGTCTGCACGCGCGTACTGAATTAATTTTTTTACGCTTAGTCCATTTTTAGCTCTACTGGCACTTTTCGTCCGTCGTCCGTCTGTCTGTCTGTCTGTTAGCAATTTGATAAAATCGACATCTCCTCTGTAACCGTTTGAAGGATTTTGATGAAACTTCATCACAATGTTACTTGGGAGGGCCCCTCTCAGATTTTTGTTTTTTATGGACGCCAGTCGTCCAAGATGGCCGCCATGGCTAAAACTGGGTCAAATTCAAGGAATTTTCAAACGACATCTCCTCCGAAACCACTTATTCTATTATTGTGAAATACCACAAACATGTTCTTCGGGTTGGCCTCTATCAAGTTGTGTTTTTCGTTATCGTCCAATAATCAAAATGGTCGCCACGGCGACTCAAAGTTTACATAGAGTTATATAGGGAAAGGTTAAAAATAACATCTTTTCTGAAACCGCTTGAAGGATTTTGATGAAACTTCATTACAATGATCTTTAGGATAGTCCCCCTCAGAATTGTGTTTTTCGCGGCTGCCAGTCATCCAGGATGGCCGCCATGGCTAAAATTAGGTCAAAAAGAAAATTTCAAACATCTCCACCGAACCACTTATTCCATTCTTGTGAAATATCATAAACATGTTCCATGGGTTAGCCTCTATCAAGTTTGTGTTTTTTCGTTATCGTCGAATAACGAAAACGTTAGAAATGACATCTTTTCTGAAACCGCTTGAAGGATTTTGATGAAACATAATCACAATGATCTTTGGGTTAGTCCCCTCAGATTTTTGCTTTTGGGCCTCCAGTCATCCATGATGGTCCAGTCATCCATGATGGCCATCATGGCTAAACTTAGGTCAAATTTAATGACATTTATCAAATGACATATTAACACTTGTTCCATTATAGTTAAATATCATATACATGTTCCTGTTGTTGGCCTCTATCAAGTGTTTGTTTTTCGTTGTCGTCAAATATTCAAAATGGCCGCCACGATAACCCAAAATTTACATAGAGTTATATATAGGGAACATATTTCTTGGGTTTGCCTCTATCGTGTTTATGTTTTTGAATCACATCATACCAGTAGAGAGTCTACAGGCCCACTTGGGCTTCTTGTTATTATGTATATTAGTTCATTTGATATTGTCTATAATTGCCTACTCGGCACTCGCATACGTGAAACCCCCGCAACCCTCCACCACCTCCCGGCACACACACATACACACATACACACACACATACACACATACACACATGTATATTTGGATCTATATTGTATTTATACTATCTAGAATTGTATTCCCTTGTTTTTATAATGTCTATTAGGCATGTATATAGATATATAATTTAGATCCAAACATAGTCATTTTTTCGTCTTTTTGTTTGTTAATTACTATTCATTTGCTTACATGTACGAATGATGTTAAAAAAAAGATTGGAATAAATAATGAAGAGTTTATGTGTCTTCTCGGAACTCTCTTCCACTGCACCCTCTGTCACGGATGTAAGTATGAATTATCCATTAGAACACAGATCTAATTTATTAATATGTATGTGATTAGAATAAATACTGAAAAGGTGATCCTTGAAAGCAACAAACACAGACAAGAGAGAAAAGTAGCAGACTCGGTTGTATTGAGTCTGTTCATGATAGGTAGTATAAGATGCAACACCTCTCACGCCTCCTAGCACCGGCTTAAGCGATATTCTACTTTAAAGCAACACAGAATGGGCTTGATGATCCCAAAGGACCAGGAAATAATAACACTACTGATTTATAGTCGGGGCGACCTTTTACGGCCGCGAAGTTGCCTCTTTGCACACACATAGTGGAAATAATAAAGTTAACTCTACCCAAATCCATGTTTAGTGGACACACACTAAACATGACATAAAATTATATATAATAGATGTCAATGTAATATGGATACAAACATAGTTTCACTACTTTCAATAACATGTCATCCGTTCATATATTATGCGTATGACCCGGTCGGTTGTTAAACACACGACCCCCCGTTTGCGGCAAAAATCAACTAATCTAGGTTTAGTAGACATAGTTAACATAAAATAAAGACTCAAATTCACGGTCTAAAGTGTTAAAATGCTTTATAGGTATGAATAATCCATATAGTGTTGCTTAGTTACATTAATATGCGGAAAAAATCAACTAATCTAGGTTCAGTAGACATAGTTAACATAAACTAAAGACTCAAATCCAACCGAATACACACAAAATTTATAATAAAATCATATAATTATAATAAATATAAATGCAATTTAGTTACAAATATGTTTCCCTTACAAAATGACTCTAAATGCGGCTTAATACAAGGGACCCCTCCGACCACCCCTCTCATACACGCACACATGAAGGCGTAGCAACGAAATATTACGTGTTACCCCAGTGTCGTTTTACAATAATAGTCTTTATTTAATAATAAAAATGCTTTACACTTAAAGGAAATAATTTCCACCAAAATCTGAATAAATAAATGTTTTAGTTATGCACACTGACACATTAGTTTAGTCGGGAGTGTGTAATTAACGGTTTTAGCTGACAAGCCGCTGTCAAGACTTAATGATGAACTTCTTGATTTTTTCCGTGCGTTTACACCTAATAGTGTAGTTTCACCCTCTCTGTGGTGGCTCTAAAAGACATATGTGTTGACGAGCCGTTAAACAAAATTCAGTTCAGTTCAATTTCCTTATTTATTCATTATCTCACCACTCAATACGTTATAATACCACTTTCCACTCTCTCTGGGGGTATATACATTGATGTGTATGCTCTGGGGCGGCTCTAATTAACCTGTAATTGTGGAGTGCGTGGTCCAGTGGTAGAGCGCCGAACTCCAGATCGAGAGGTCGTGGGTCCGATCCTTGCCGAGGCCACGTTATTTATCCTTGAGCAAGATAATTAATGCACATTGCTTAGTACTGGTTCTACCCAGTAAGCCATCGAGAGTGATTAATCTAAGTTGCAATAACTTGTTTCGCAATAGATGTAAAATAAATATGTTTAAACTAATTAACCTGTAATGTGTTGATGAGCCGTTCAATAAGATTCAGTTAAAATTCAGTTTTCTAATTTAGTCACAATGCACGACGTTATAATACTACTTTCCACACTCTCTAGGGGTATATAAATCAATTGATGTTTATGCTCTATGACGGCTCTATATGTCCTATTGTGGGTTGACGAGCCGTTAAATAATTTTCAATTCAGTTGAATTTACTTATTTAATCATGATTTCACCACTCAATAAGGCCAAGAAAAAAATAGTCGTGTTTCAGGTTCCGACCCTATATTTTGTCCCGATCCTAACCTTTTATTTCCATGTTTCAAAAAAAAAGGAATTTAAAAAAATCAAAAAAATCGCGATCTCCAGTGCCGCGATGATGACGATATTGTTTTCGTTCTGTATTCGTCAATGTTTCATTGCGATTGGTGTATCTCGGATGTTTACGCTTATTTTTACCCGGCAAGGTCTACCACAGCAAGGCTTTCAATGTTGAAAAATGCGACCACCAAGAGGCCAGGAGTAATATTAGCTGTATTTATTTCTACCGACAAATTGGTGGCCGATATTATCGGGGAGATTCATCTGTCATATAAAGGCTAGAATATTACTGTCACCTGTTCTGTATGTATTTTTCCTAGCAACACAATAAAAAATGTATTCTTCGGCTCACACGAGGACTGTTTATATATCTGCGACAAGGACTTTCACAACCTGATTTCTATGCTGATGTGATTCAGGGGCACAGACTAACTCTATTTAGCTAGGAGCCAGTTAGAATTTTTAGGGGCCCAGCCCAAAAGTTAGGGGCCCAACAAAATATTATTTTATTTTACCACTCTGGTGCATAATTTATGAAGAATTACATCCATTACTCCGTGTTTATTGAATATTATAAACAACATTACTGATCATTACAAGTCCAAGTTATCTATTTAATTATAAATAGTATTGTTAATGAGTTCGTTATAAATGATCACAACTAGAATATGTAAATTATTGTAATAAAATATTAAAAAAGATTAGATATTATTAAATTAATGTTTTATTTTGTTATAAATATTTTATGTTGACATACAGTTTTAAAATTAATGTACGAGACCTTTTCTATCAACATGATTCTCTGCCATATAATTATTATTGACGATTTCTAAAAGCACCGCATTTTATGAATCAAAAGCGCCCCGTTTTATAATATCCAAAAACCGGAAGTGAAACCTAATTATTTCCCCTTCAAATTATAACACGAATTTATGATCATGTGTAAAATAAACACTACCATGTCTGTTTTAATGTTGATTTTATACCAGCAAATGTTACTTGTACTCTTGCACATCTAATTTTACATTGACATTCGAAGCGCAGAGTGCCGCAACATGCAGTTTTGTGGGAAACCGTACATCGCAACATCTCGAACATTGTCTTGTTTCCACAGTGGAAAAATAGAAACAAACGTTCGTTTCGTTATTATTTTGTTAAGGGTTTGTCTATTTCGGCCAATAGTACGTAGTTCACGGGACCAAAGCAAAATCTGCGGGGTAAAATCCTCGAACTTAAATGTTTGTGTTGAATGATTACCCTTTTTCCGTTTTTTGGATTGAATATTTTTGGTCACCACATGGGCGCGTGACAGTCAAATTTTGGTCGCCCAGACCATTTTTTACTCGCCTATGGCGACTGGGCGATTGCTAATTTGTGCCCCTGTGATTTACAAACTTCGTAAGATTCTTGGTCATGATCTCTTTCATACTATCTTTGTTAAACTTGTTAAAAGGTTTATCAAAAGAGGTTACGACACTATCATTTTGCAACGTACTGCACGCTTGGTGGTGGACCCATTTACAGTTCGCCACTATGCTTTCCTCCTTAATTGTACGATGACCGGACAGGCTGTGGACCCTATGATGACGTCTACCTAAAGCCCAAAAGGAAAATAACGTTTGATGTTTGTCAGCGGTCTTGTCTTGTCGTGCCTTCAATGGTTTATTCTCTTGTTACTCAGGCTTCTGCCAAGTCATCGAGTACCTTCTTTGTGGCTTTCTAGGCTATTGATTTTTTTGTATTTATATAAACACGAGCATCTTTGTGTTTTACTTATATTGCTTACGAATGCTGCCTTGTTGGCTGGAGAATAGTTCATGGCGGCGATTTCTTTATTTACACAGTCCCGTTTAATTGGGACAACAGTAGGGTAAGTGTGAGGTTTGGTGCACCCTAGAACCTGGTTTAAACCCACAGCGACCTTTTTGCCACTGACCGTTCCAAGGCGGTAGCCCTACTGTCAACCTTTTTTGTGTTTGTGATGTCATATGCCTTTATTATTACTATTATCATTCTTGTTTGTCTTTTTGCGTGTTTTGGGGTTTTCTGTGCTCTTTGAAAGCTGCATTTCCTGTTCGATTTTTATACTTACTTTTATTGAAACAATTTTCCAAACAAATGCATGTTTGCTCTGCTCTGTGACGTTTCTTTCCCATCTTCATGTGATGAGTTCAAAGTCCATTTTGGAACAGTTTTAAATTATATATATTAATATATACATCATTGAATCCCTCAAAATCAGAGAAAAAAATAAATAAAAAAATAGACCTACCTACCCTATTTTTTTCTAAAGTTATACTACCCATTCCCCTCTCTCTGGGGCGGCTCTAAACAACATATAATGTGTTGATGAGCCGTTAAACAATATTCAATTCAATTCAACTTTCCCCCAAAAATTTATTATTTCACCACTCAATAAGTTATAATACCACATTCCCCTCTCTCTGGGGCGGCTCTAAATAACCTGTAATGTGTTCACTAAACAGCCGTTAAACAATATTCAATTCATTATTTCACCAAATACGTTATAATAACTCCTCCACTTTCTCTGGGGCGGCTCTAAATAACCTATACTATGTTGATGAGCCATTGAACAATATTCAATTGAATTGAATTCCCCACGCTCGATAAGTTATACTACGACCTTCCACTTTCTCTGGGGCTACTCTAAATAACCTATACTGTGTTGATGAGCCATTGAACAATATTCAGTTGAATTGAATTCACCCCCTCCCCCACCCCCTCACTCAATAAATTATAATTACAACTTCAACTTTCTCTGGGGCGGCTCTAAATAACCTATACTATGTTGATGAGCCATTGAGCCATTGAACAATATTCAATTGAATTCAATTCACCCCCCCCCCACCCCACACTCCCCACTCCCCACACCCCACCACTCAATAAATTATAATTACAACTTAAACTTTCTCTCGGGCGGCTCTTAATAACCTATACTATGTTGATGAGCCGTTAAACAAGATTCAATTCAACTCAATTCAGTTTCCCTATTTAGTCAGTATTTCACCACTAAGTTTTAATACCACCTTCCTCTCTAATACTGTGTTAATGAGCCGTTAAACAATATTCAATTCAATTTACTCATTCAGTTATTATGTCTCCACCCAATACGTTATAATACCGCCTTCCACTCGATCACATAACGTTGAGACGCCCCCTACGGATATAATGACCTTGCGGACACCATGACCTCCTAGTTTTGGGGTTTGGTAGCCATTTATATTGTGTCTATAGAGAATGGATTCACAAAATATGTAAGTTATATATATACCTCGTCGTCAATAGGTTTAGAAACGATGTGCGTCTGTTAGTTTAAACATATTTTACAAATAGTATATACATTTTACATCATACAGTTACCATTTACATGAAATACATAACTAAATATATTATCAGGAATGGGATTCAGAAGCAAGCTTTTACGAATATGTCTCTCAGTAGACAATTTATATTTGCATGCGTGTGACATTAGTTTATTAAAGTTGTATAAAGCGAATAAAGAAGAATTGAGCTAGAATGTGCGTCTGTTGTAGCATGTTCCTGTTGATGACAGGATGGGGACTTTAATATATGTTGCGTCTATTTGCACCTATTCACTGATCGATGATCGAATAATACCACTGATGCTTTTATTCCTGTAGCATCGTTAAATGTAAAAAATAAATAAAGTTTACAAATAAAACGAATTTCACTTTTTCAAAGCAAACGTAAAACGTTAAAGTAAAAACAAAACTTCGTAAGAGTAGAATAAAAAATAGTTCTGTTGGTAAACGTAAAGAAAGGTTTGTGACAGCAAATGTGTTTTTTTTTCTTTGTAAACGTGAAACACAAAGTCGACACAAAGTTTCGATTGACGAATAAGCAAAATGAGAGAAAAGTTTAAATGAGTTTAAAAGGTTGGATAATGTTTTATTATTTTTTTCAAATATTTTTTGAAATATTAGAGTGTGCTGTTTTACAACTATTATAAAGGCTGGTGATGTGATTAACAACAATCTTAAGATCCTTGGTCACGATCACTTTCGTACAACACTGCATGTTTAATGGTTGACAAATTATATTTCTCGACAATGCTTTCCTCTTTCATTGTGGGATGACCGGACGTGTTGGAGACCCTACAATAACCCTATGATAACGTCTACCTAAAAAGTAGATAGAGATTATTTAACTGCTTGGATTGATTATAGTGAAATCCTTCACGAGATGGTAGACGTGTGGTTCTCTTCACGAACGAGCGTATGAGAGTGAGTGAAAAAAACAACACGTCTACCATCGAGTGAATGATTTCCCTATAATCGAACACAGTAGTTAAATAATCTGTTTATTACATTTGAAATCAGTTTGTGCATGTTTTTAACCGAATTTATTCGCTTTATTGAACGTTATCGGCGGATGACGTCGACGTCAGCACCACTTTATTGACGTCATAACTCAGCGTCACAGTTAGTTATTTTTGTGTTCGGAGTTAGTTAATAATATTTAGTGATTATGAATATTCTTTCACTGAGAAATCCCAATCTTTCACCGATAAAAATGTAATAAATACCTATATCTAACAGGAAATGTAGCATTAAAGAACCACAGTCAACCAAAAACACATAAAGAAACAAACTACAATTACAAGAATGAATAAAAGGCAAGGTATATGACATCAAAAATGTAACAGGGTTGACAATAGGGCTACCGCCTTGGAACGGTCAGTAGCTAAAAAATTCGACAGGGTTAGCTCCTGGAAATATGGTAACGGTTGATGTTTGTCTTTAATCGTGTCTTGTTGTGCCCTTATTGTTTTATTCTACTTTTCTCTGGCTTATGCCAAGTCATTTATTATTGCATTTATGGTTTTCTAGGTATTTGTTTCTATATTCATATATACATGATCATCTTTGTGTTTTACTTATATTGCCTATTGATGCTGCCTATTTCTTAGAGGATATAGCCTGATAGGGATTACTTTTTATCATGCAGATATGCACTTTTCTGCCTAATAAAAGGGTGACCTATTAAATTTTGCTTTATTAGGCAATGACCAATAGAGCAAATCAATGCGGAATCCCTCGGCGTTTATTGTACGTAACGTTATCTGACGTCATGCACGTAACGTTGCCTGACGTCATAAAACAAACAAAAAAAATAAAACATGGCGGCGTCCTCGATAAGCGTACATTCTGAGAAATAGGTAATAATAGTAATTCATACAAAAAAATGTGGATAATCTACATGATAAATAGAATATTATGTCAGTGCCTTTTACTATCAAGTTTATTAGGCTCGGCACGAAAACGAAGAATGGCTCGGCTCTAAGCCTAATAAACTTGATAGTAAAAGGCACTGACATAATATTCTCTATATTTACACTGTCCAGATTTATTGCACTTTAACATTACCTCTCATGAACAGACTCAATAAAACCGAGTCTGCTACTTTTATCTCTTGTTTGTGTTTGTTGCTTCCAAGGGATCGCCTTTTCAGTAGTTTTTGACATTCATACTAGAGTTTGTTTAGTGCTGCGTGGCTCCCCTTTTCAGTATTTATAATGATGATGTTTACATCACATGATGTTTACTGCGCTTCTGTCATTCAAGGTTATTAATATAACATGTTTATCTTA
This sequence comes from Cyrtodaria siliqua, assembly GCA_037043455.1. Taxonomy (NCBI): domain Eukaryota; kingdom Metazoa; phylum Mollusca; class Bivalvia; order Adapedonta; family Hiatellidae; genus Cyrtodaria; species Cyrtodaria siliqua. The sequence goes on from JAWPHD010011913.1 coordinate 26,937, forward strand.
TTGGAAAATTCTAAAGATTCTATGACATTATAAATGTGGCCTTGCGACATTGTCAATTGTTAATATGTGGTTCTGTATTTATTTCAGAGTTCAGTATAACGTTTGAAAATATTGAATGTTTTTTTAATTAAAAATGTATAATTTGAGAGAGAATCTATTTCCAATTATTGTGCTCATCTATACTAAAAGTGACATTGTATTATTTGGACTATTGTGGATAATTAAACCAGGAAATACTTAAAGGGGTTGATGCACTATTTATTTAAAAAGGCTCTCAAAAACTTGAAAAAAGCTGAAAGAATTATCAAAATATCATGAAAAATAAAGCAGATGTGACCTATTGAAAATTTGCAATTAACATCAATGGAGGCGGCCATCTTTGAACGATGACGTCATCGCGCCTTTTTACCATATATGACATATTGACAAAATGTCCTTTAAAGCAACGAAAATCACTGCAAATTGATTAAAAATTGATATACAGATGTAAAACGTATAAATTATAAGCTTATTTTTCATCTGCAGTGATTTTCTTTGCTTTAAAAGACATTTTGTCAATATTCCATATATGGTAAAAAGGCGCGATGACGTCATCGTTCAAAGGTGGCCTCCTCCATTTATGTTTCTTTGCAAATTTTCAATAGGTCATAGTTCCTTTATTTGTCAAGCCATTTTGATAATTCTTTCAGCTTTTTTCAAGTCTTTTAGAGCCCTTTTAAATAAATCGTGTTTGAAAATAGTGCATCAACCCCTTTAAAATAAAATTGGATCTAATGTATTTGTATTCTGTAAGTGAATATTTTTCATTGTACTATTTTAATAAATTTGTTGATTATATTTTAAAAAATTGTTGTTGCTGGTTTTGCACTTCCTTTCTTGTTACATTTTACCCGTAACAAGAGTAAGATTGAGGTTTTGATGCACCCTAGAACCTCGTTTAACTCCACAGTGCCCTTTTACCAGTGACCGTTCCATGGCGTTACACCAATTGTCAACCCTGCGTGTGGTTCCATGGCGTTACACCAATTGTCAACCCTGCGTGTGGTTCCATGGCGTTACACCAATTGTCAACCCTGCGTGTGGTTCCATGGCGTTACACCAATTGTCAACCCTGCGTGTGGTTCCATGACGTTACACCAATTGTCAACCCTGCGTGTGGTTTCGCATACTTTACTTCTATTTTCCCTTATAATGGTTTCTTGTTTGTATGCGTGTTTTGAGTTGACTGTACTTTTTGAATGCTACATGTTCTGATCTATGTTTATACATACATTTATTATAGACGTTACAATCTAACATGGTTCATGAACATACTCAATGCTGATTGGCTATTGAGGAGTATTTAAAAAAGCAATATAAACCTCTGACGTCACGTCCTTCAACCGCTAGAACGTCATTTTAAATGATTTTCAACGTCGGAAAACACAACGATTACGTTATTTTAAGGCAATGTTCGAACAACAAATTGAATTTGATCGAAACACGATAAAGCTGTATATTTTCTTCGTTTGGTGGGAAGATGAGAGATGGACGTACAATGTAAGTTGTGAGAATGTGTTTGTATTATGTTCAATCTCTCGAAAATGTGCGTATAAAAGACATAAAAATCCATGTCAGATAAAAAATAAAATATTTCCAGCGGGTTTATATTGTGCACAAAACCTGGTGGTTGGGACTTAATATCGATGGTGTTCAAGTCTCGCCTACCAGGTTTTGATCTCGCACATTATAAACCTGTTGGAAATATTTCATTTTTTATAAACCCGCTGGAAATATTTTATTTCTTAAATATAAATTCATAATTAGAATAGGGGTGGTCGAGAGGTTATCAAACTTGCATCTCCACAAAGAGGTCCGAAATTCCATGATCGTTTGAGTATCTTCTTATGTTTTCAACACATTCTATCAGTATCTTTGCGGGCAAGGTATTGTACTTTCACAGTCCAATTGTTCTGTATAAATATTGAGCGATTGTAAATTACTTGAACTTATACGATGAAGATCCAAGAGTAAACGCATCAGTTTCTCGCCAAAAAAAGAGTATGAAATGAGAAATTTGGAAATCGCCGAACACGATAAATAAAAACAATATTGCAGTCTCGGTTTGACTGATACTGTTCATGAACGGTAGTGAAACATGCTTGCTACCGTTCACTCCCTCTAGTCCCGGGTTGAGCCGAAATCAACAGTACGAACACTTTAGCCATCCCGAAGATGGTATGCATATAACTGTGGAAAATAGTTGGGCCAATATTATGAAACACTGTTGTTTCATGAAACACCGATGTTGGTCTTTTACGTTGGGCCCATTTGATTCTGCTCATCGTTTCCACGTTGGCCCAATATATTGGTTTATTGTTGGGCCAATGATTTGCGGCAATAATGTTAATGTGGGCCAACATCAAGCCAACTGTGATTTCATGGTGGAAAATAGTTGGGCCAATATTTTGGAACACTGTTGGCCCGATGTTGGTCTTTTACGTTGGGCCCATTTGATTCTGCTCATCGTTTCCACATTGGCCCAATATGTTGGTTTATTGTTGGGCCAATGATTTGTGGCAATAATGTTAAGGTGGGCCAACATCAAACCAACTGTGGAAAATAGTTGGGCCAATATCATTTGCAGAGGTACCTAAATAGCTTTTAAAATATGAAATACACAACTTTGCTCGGACACTCTGGCTCTAATTAATTACAGTGCGCATGTCTACCGGAAGGCGAAAATAATACAGCATTTTGTCGTCTATTCGTTTTGTCGTTCTGGCGGATGCCAAGACGACAAGACGACAAATACAGTCTTTTTGTTTTGTCGTTCTGGCGGGCGCCAAGACAAGACGACAGAACGACAAAATTAAAGCGCCAAGACAACAAGTCGCCATGTGAAAAGACGACAATGGGCCACATTTATTTGTCGTCTTGGCGCCTTTCAAATGTCGTCTTGGCGCGTGAAATCCGTCGTTTTGTCGTCTTGTCGTCTTGGCGGGCGCGAAGACGATAAGACGACAAAATGCTGTTTTGTCGTCTTTTCGCGTGGCGACCCGCCAAGACGACAAGACGACATGGCAGAAATCAGCCACCATATTTTTCCGCGTTACGAAAAAATAGTCGTCCGACTTCATCATGTGGTCAGATCTGCATGTCTTTATGGCATGTGTACCATGATCATGTGCACCATGTGTCCCAACGACATGGCAGAAATCAGCCACCATACGGAACAAAACGTGATGACGCAAATCTATTAACAACGCATATCTAATACACACAAACTTGAAAGGGATTTTTAAATGGTCATCACCGTTTCAATAACATATACTTATGAGGTGTTCGTTCCCTTTTTATGCCCCCGGCATTCGAGAATGCCGAAAGGGGCATTAAGTATTACCCCTGTCCGTCCGTGCGTCCCGTCCGTCCGTCCGACAAATTGGTTTCCGCTCAATAACTTTTGAAACTATCCATGTTTTGAATTCATATTTGGTGCGTCACTTTGTAATTATAAAATACAGGTCAAGTTCGATTTCGGTCAACGTTGCTAATTTTATGCAGGAGTTGCGGCTCCTTTTTTACTTAATTTTCTGAAACAAATTGGTTTACGCTCAATAACTTTTAAAAGGGTCCATGTTTGTAATTAATATTTGGTGTGTAGCTGTGTAATTATCAAATACAGGTCAAGTTCGATTTCGGTCAACGTTGCTCATTTTATGCAGGAGTTGTGGCCCCCTTCGACTTAATTTTCTGCAACAAATTGGTTTCCGCTCAATAATTTTTGAAAGGGTCCATGTAATTAATATTTGGTGTGTAGCTGTGTAATTATAAAATACAGGTCAAGTTCGATTTCGGTTAACGTTGCTCATTTATGCAGGAGTTGTGGCCCCTTTTCTACTTAATTTTCTGCAACATATCGATTTCCGCTCAATAGCTTTTGAAAGGGTCCATGTTTGTAATTAATATTTGATGTGTAGCTTTGTAATTATAAAATACAGGCCAAGTTCGATTTAGGTCAACATCCGTCAATTTCTGAAGGAGTTATGGCCCCTTTTTCGCTCAATAACTTTTGAAACACTCCATGTTTTGAATTCATATTTGGTGTGTCACTTTGTAATTTTGAAAGGGTCCGTGTTTGTAATTAATAGTTGGTGTGTAGCTGTTTAATTATAAAATACAGGTCAAGTTCGATTTCGGTCAACGTTGCTAATTTTATGCGGGAGTTGTGGCCCCTTTTCGACTTAATTTTCTGCAGCAAATTGGTTTCCGCTCAATTACTTTTGAAAAGGTCCATGTTTGTAATTAATATTTGGTGTATAGCTGTGTAATTATAAAATACAGGCCAAGTTCGATTTAGGTCAACATCGGTCAATTTCTGAAGGAGTTATGGCCCCTTTTCCGCTCTATAACTTTTGAAACGGTCCATGTTTTGAATTCATATATACAACTGGTGCAGGGCCATACCCATATCAGTGGCTCCACATTAGACCTAGCCTTCCACACACAGCGGGATGATAAGCCACTTGCCAGTGTTTTCCTACATATTTTTCTGACCATTCACTGGTTCACCTTCTCAAATGTGATGGTGACAGTGCTCTGAAATATGATGGGACAGTGAGTTATCTTATATATGGAAATACTTTTCATATACAAAATTATTGTTGCATATATTGAGGGGGCATCCGTGTCCTATGGACACATTTCTAGTCAAAATTATGTTATAGTTTCGCATGGTTTAAGTAAGAGAAACCACTCACAACTGTAGATTCGTGACAAAAAATAATGCACTCGCCCCGAACTCCATTACAGAATGTATTCAATCTTAGACAGGAGTCTAAACTTGGTGCTGTTGATGAAAACATAATAAAGACCAAGGCGATTACAACATATGTGTGTGTGTGTGTGTGTGTGTGTGTGTGTGTGTTTGTGTGTTGTTCTAAGGTTGATAGTCCCTCCATTTTTTAAGAAATAGGACATCCTAAAGGTATAGGCACAATATAGTCTGGATTGGATGTATGTGTGTATGTGTAAGAGGGTGGTGGGGATGTGTGGATGTTTCACAAAATAATCTCTAGTAGAGCGTATTGGTCGTACATAGCTCCTGTAAGCACTTGGCAACATCTGTCAGTCACATGCTAATCCATTGTTCAGTTGAAACAAATTCACCAGTTGCATGATATCTTCATGTACCACGGAAAAGCGAGCAATGTCATAGCGCCGGTAGAGGGAGTACGGCAGGGCCGTTCAATAAGTTTATATGTGCGTTAATGCATGTAAAAGTATAGTTATTTTACAATCAATCTCTCTAAAGTGCAAAGTTGTGTAAGGGTCCTTTCGTGTATATATATAAATTGCGTCTGTTGCCACGTTTGTCACGGAATGAACGTGGAAAATGAGGGCTAGGGTGGAACGTTGGTTATAAAATGCCTTGTTCTCCAGTCATGGCCGGGATTGATTGAAAGTTGCTTTGTTTGGAGCAGAAGTTGGAAAGGTTGAAATTCACAGGCAATATTTGGTCAGTTTTATTTTATGAAATTTTATCGTAGGTTGGTATTCAGTGTGCGTCGCCATCTTGTTTGTCAATGTTACTACATCCGGTTAGCTTTTATGTTTCTCAGACATTAACTTGATTCAACTAGCATATGATTCAGAAGTTAACTTTATTAGATATAATTATTGTAGTCGATCATTAATTGAACGATTTTAATTTAATTTGATAACGTTGTGTAGTAGGTACATTAGTTAACGTTGAGAGGACATGCATGTATATGTAATACAAGATTAAATTAATAACGGTGTATATTAGGTGTACTGGTTAACGGTGGTTAACGGTGAGGTGCTATACTTGTATATATGCCGATGAGTATACATGGTATTGTAGAATACGTATACATTGCTACACATCATAATTAGAGCGTGGCTTACATATATTTACTAGATAATGATTTGTTTGTGTACTGATAATTGTATAAGATTGTTGTGTTAATGAACCAACGTCTAAAAGTATGTATTATTACAGCCTAAGCCTCCCGGAGTGGAGCTAAGCCTTTAGTGTGTGTAGGCCCTCTATGTGATTCAACGGGAATCAACACATAACGTAACGAGCGGTTGAGACGGTCCCCGTACCTGGACAATGGTCAGGTTCTCATAGGAGCAACAACCCCCGGGACACGTGATGGGCCCGTCATCAGACCTAACTGGAGGAACGTTACCCCATAACCTCGGTGGAGGTTAATCATCGCGTCATCATATTCGTTGAGTCATCAACTCTTATAGATGTCTTTTGATGACCATCGCCGATCTCTCGTGCATTATTCTTTGTAAAGTTTGTGATCATCAACATTGTTGTAACTGCAACAACACCTTAGTGTCATATATAGTCAGTCGACACATTCAGTATTTGTGATAATACTACGAACGTCCAGTCTTTTTCATATTTCATCTGTGTATTCGCTTGTTTTTCTTGATAATTGAATATATATTTAACATATTTTAAAAGTTGTATTAAACTTATGTAAATGCAGTCACCGTCATTGATTATTTCCTGAGTTCGTCCCAACCACTAGGGTCATCGGGCACAACTTTGAAGAAAAAAAACAGTTGGCAAGCAAACACATAAAACACGCTTTACACGTGAATGTTCGTAACTCCTCAGATACCCGCTCCCCCAACCCCACTAATATTTGTTAGTTATTGGTGTAATTATCTATAAATTGTTTCGATCATACTATGGATAATTCATAGCCGTAGGAACCAGATGGGGTGCATGCACACCCCAGTAATCTGACATGCTAGGATATGCTTTGCTCCCCACTCCCCCTCCCCACCACATATGTTGCCACTTTATGTTTTGACCAACACAAGAGTGCTTGTGTCCGGCAGGGCATAACACTAATCAGTTGACAAAGAAAATGGTTCCCCTTCCCGCATTACCGTAATCGCCAAAAAAAATAAATGGCGGCAACATTCGACAAACAGGAATGTCGATGGCGAAATGAGGATTTTAATTTAATTTTAACTTGGCATTTTGTGTAGAGGGACCGGCGGCATGCCTCCCTAGATGGTTTGTGTCATATGTGGCATTTAACGAAATCTGATGCATTTTCAGAATATTTTAGTCGTTAAACCGAAGGATGTTCTACTTCAACCGAATATCAAGAGATGAGCACGCCTAAACACAAACTGGCATACCTGTCTTAAGGTGTTGTATGCACGCACCTACTCATTTTTGGAGGGTGCGGGCGGGTGTGTGGTTTTTATTTTATTTTATTAATGTGTTTTTTTAGGTGGGATGGACCATCGTACCCTCGCCATCGTACCATCGTGTCATCGCCATCGTACCATAGTGCCATCGCACCATTGCAGTCGATGTGCGATGTTGCATCGCCCCCTGCTCCATCGTACCATCGCTCCATCGCTTTCCGTTTAGACATGCGCACATCAAAGCAAAACAAAAATGGAGGACATCAAGGATGCAAAGATTCGACAATACTTTTCTTAAATATATCTCTTCATTCAGCAAAACTTGAATTTCTCGGTAAGAAAACATTGTCAAAAAGTATTGTCGAATCTTTGCATCCATGAGGTCCTCCATTTTTGTTTTGCTTTGATGTGGACATGTCTGAACGGAAGGCGATGGAGCGATGGTACGATGGAGCAGGGGGCGAAGAAACATCGCACATCGACTGCGATGGTGCGATGGCACGATGGTACGATGGCGATGACACGATAGTACGATGGCGATGGTACGATGGTCTATCGCTTCATCGCCATCGTACCATCGTACCATCGCCATCGTACCATCGTAGCATCGCGCATCGACTTGTAAAAGGTCGATGCGCGATGGTACGATGGACAATCGTACCATCGCGTTTAAAGTCGATGCGCGATGGTACGCTGGTACGATGGCGATGGTGCGATGGTACAATGGCGATGATGCGATGGACCATCTTATCATCGCACTCGTACCATCGCCATCGTTCCATCGCGTCATAGTACCATCGCCATCGTACCATCGTACCATCGTACCATCGCGCATCGACTTGTAAAGGTCGATGCGCGATGGCACGATGGTCCTAGCGGAACACCGTAGCTAGTCAATTAATTTAAGTTTTGGGCTTAAGTTTACCCATTGAGCATGGATTTACGGTTCTAGGTATTCCATGTAAAAGCAACTAGTCCCCACGCACCCCCAACACACACACACACACACAGCCCAAAAGAATATACAATGTAATCCTTTCATCAAAATGTCACCCCCACCCCCACCACCACCAACACACACACACAGCCCAAAAGTAAATACAATGTAATCCTTTCATCAAAATGTTCAATTGAGAAATATTTTTTAAATAAATTGACCCCCTGTTACCCTCCACCCACCACCCACCCCCTCCAACCCGAACCCCAGGGAATACGTCCGAGTTTTAAATAATAAATTATTTGACATGCTGTGTATCTATTTATTAGATGACTATTATACAAATTAATGTGCAAAAGTATGAAAAAATGATACCATAATTGCATTATTATATGTAGTTTATTTGATGCCCCTTCCTCCAGGCCAAACTATAACATAGGAGGAAACAAATGTATACAGTGTAATACCATCACCATGTTTCATTTGAGACATAATTATAAAAAAAGAATAATAAAAAATCCAAATTCGCCCCCCCCCCACCCCCGACACACACACACACACACACACACACACACAACCCCTCCCCCACCCCAACCCCCGTGGCCCCCGGGCAGACGGTCCGAGTTCGATATAATAAAAATAATAAAATCATTTAATACGAGTATGTTGCTTATCTTTTATAGGCATTTAAATACACCAAGTTAAGGGCAATAATATGGAAAAATGACAGTGTAATTGAATTGTTAGTGTAGTTGACCTGTTGACCCCCTAGGGGACCCTAGGTGCAGAGCCATCATCATAATGTTTAATTTGAGAGATAATTACAAACAAAAAAATATTCCTAACTGCTGTGATCAATGCATAATTGATGAATTAAAATATCTGGTACTGCAACGAAGAACAAATCTAAATTCCAAATGTTTACACATCCCAATCTCATTAATTGTATGTATATATTTAAATGCAGCTTCAAAATTCCATCAATGCCATTCGTATATTCTTTAAAACATTGATACGGTTTGTAGACGCATGCCAAGTTTCGTGTTTGGTATGCTGGAAGTATTCCTTCCCCTTTTTTTTTCTTTTTTTTTACAAATTGTGTTTCTATATTATTCCATACCTCTTACACCAAAATAAAAGAATATAACCGCTTTTTTGTTAAAACCTATATAATAAGTAAATATATTACCTTCAAAGAAAAACATACGCGTGTAATTTCGAAGCTGCATTTATATATATTGGTTTGGGGTGTGGTAAACATTTGGAAATTAGATTTGTTCTTCGTTGCAGTACCAGATGTTGTTATCTTTAGCGTTGAAATTGTTACCTTTAGCGGCGGTTGTTACCTTTAGCGGAATTGTTACCTTTAGCATTGTTACACTAACGCTAAAGGTAACAACTTTTCATGTTAACGCTAAAGGTAACAACTGTCTACGCTAAAGGTAACAACGTTTTTCAACATTACAGTTTCAATGAAAATTGAGGAAACAGGTTCTTGTTATTTACTGAGGCACTTGATTCGATTCCAACCGATGCGACCCGTCTCGGCGATTTGAGAGAGTGTGGTGGTCTCCCACTCGGACATATGGAATTCCCTCACTGCCGGTTCGAATCTCCATGGGAGCTCGACTTGTTAAGTAAGAAAGTGTCGATTCTTATGGACGGCGGAAGATATAAATTACTGGTTCTACATAAAAAAAAATGGGGTGGTTTGCCTCAAACACAAAAAAAATCAAGTCATATCTGACATAGCATGTTCTAAAATGACGTAAACTACCATTCAAAAAAAAATCCTCTTACTCGGGAATTTCAGCTATGTATATATTGTGTGTAACATGATGCTGTTAATCGAATGGAACATGGCTACACTAGAACTTTCCTTTCGGACAAAATAACTAAATCAACACATAACACACCAACTATCATCCCTCCAAAGTGTCATTATGGGTAGGATGCGCGTTTGGCTCAAGCTGCTGAGAAAACTTAAAATGTAAAATTTTGCAATCTCTTTACGTACTAAAAAATGGCCAAAATGTTCAAACTGGAAATTCAACATTTATGAATTTCGTGTTACAAAGTGTACTGTGATTAAAACATTGACAACAGCAAAGTTTTATCCTTTCTTTAACTATAATGGGCACGGTATAATATAGTTAACACAATTTGTAAAACAATATAAAAAAAAAATGAAGAAATAAAATAAAATAAAATAAAATAAAATAAAATAAAATAAGATAAAAAAATAAATAAAATAAAATAAAAGTGAGGTGAGGTGAGGTGAGGTGAGTTGAGGTGAGGTGAGGTGAGGTGAGGTGAGGTGAGGTGAGGTGAGGTGAGGTGAGGGGTAAGGGTAAGGGTAAGGGTAAGTGTTTTCAAGAACACGTTACTTTAGAAGCTGCCTTTAACTATTTGGGTGTGGGAAGGGGGTCGTGGTGCGGGGGTGCGGGGTGTGTGAGGGGAGGTGCGAACATTTGAAATTTAGAATTATTCTTCGTTAGTTTACCACATATTTTAATTCATTCATTATGCATTGTTCCCAACAATTAGGAATATTATGAAACCGATTTATTTTTAACTTTGAATTTGAGAAAAACACGTTTGGTATATATAACCTGATCGGGTTCGTTTTGCAATCATCAAACATCACTTTGATTGATTTCTAAATGTAGGGTCTATATTTATATTTATACTATGCCATGTATATCTTTGTGTATTGGTTTCTAAAAAACGGTATCTGGTAGATCACGTACGGTGTCTTTTAATGATGTAGAAAATTTAACTATTCCTCCGTATGATAAAATCAACAAATTGAATTGAAATAATAAAAAAAAACTCTGTCGCAGATATTACACTAGTCAATAATTAATTTATTTTACATTATTTGAACCATTACGTGTTCCGAGTATTAACTTTCATACCCCATCCAACCCCATCTCCAAGAGGCGAAAACGGGGTTGGCTGGGGTATGAAATAAAACCTATATTTCAGCTTAAAGTTTTGCATATTGTAAAATTAAAACATTTAACATGTTTAATAGTTAATTTTACATAGGTTATAAAATGTTTTCAGTAAAAAATGTTTTAAACGTGTTTTATTGTCGAAATATCCGTTATAAAATCCTGCTAATATAAGGTTTCCCCTCGCTTAATGGAAATAAGGCGCGACCACGTAATGCGGCCTCTAATTTCTTTTACATGGAATACCTAGAGCTGCATTCATCCATGCTCAAGAGATGAACATACGCCCAAAACTGTTAAATCTGGCATTGATTTAATAGCTCCGGAATATATGGATGTGTTTCACGCATGGGTCAATGGGTTCAACATAAATATAACGGAGACGGTACTTCCCGGGGTATGAGCACGAACTCCTTAGCAATTATGGCTTGAACTAACCCACCAGATAATGGGTAAATTATACTACACAAAGCTCTATTCATGTATATGTGCCGATTAAACGTATTAAAAGTATAGGCTTTTTTCACGCGTTCTTAAAATACCCGTTGAGAAGCACATTATTTCAGAATCGCTTGAATGAAAAATAAGAATTCATTATCAGGAAATTTCCTTTTTGTACTATTCCTTAGTTTGAGAGTATAGAATATAAATTTCGCTAAATTTACAACTGTAAATTTTGACTTTGATGTCATAAGCGAATAAAACGTGTTCAATTTTGGCCATCGGCAAATAATAAGGTTTAACATATTTATGTCTTAATTCTCTATAAATGGGACAAACAAGCAAAAAGTGGTATTCGTTTTCAATAAAATTCATATTGCAAAATCGGTATTTTCTTTCATCCCTATGGCGAGGTTGTGGGAAGACAATCTAAATCTGCAAAGAGCTATTCTAAAAAATTTCTCAATATCAATATCGAAATAATGTTCCAAGTTAAAATCTTGCTTAAAACGACAGTAAGTAACACGTATGTTAGAATTATTTATATTTGCATACCAGCTTTGATGATGTATGTCTAATATTCTTTGTTGGATGATTAGTTAGTGTGTTCTCTATCATATTGATGTAACCAAATATGTGTCATGCCTAATATCTCTTATTTGATCCGTTATATGATATATTATTGTCTGCGTCGATTTTTTGTAATTTATATATTTTCTTAGCAATACTGTTATCTCCTAATTGCAATACTTTACCATATTTAGTTTTCTCTTTATATAGAGTGGAACTCTACCTAGTTCAGCATATAAACCTGTGAGATTTGTCGACCTTTTTACGGATAAAATCTTCCAGCAAAATTGTGTATATATAAGTTCAACGTCTTTTGCATCATGTGATCCCCAAACTTCCGAACTATAATTTAATACAGATGCTACTAAAGTGTCAAACAGTTTGCATTTCTCAGAAATGGGTAATTCTATTTAGTTAAAACTTGAACAGAAAAAAAGATTATGCAGTGCAAACGATGCATGTTGGGACAATCTTGTTTGCGTTCTAAACCAATTACCGTTTTTAAAAAAGTGAATCCCAAGATACTTAAAATGTTATATTATTTAGATTCTGTATAGTTCAACATAGACTGTTACGTCACATATTTTAATGAATACAATAGCTACTTTTCTGTGTCAGTTGATTAGTGTTATGCTCTGCCGGACACAAGCAATTTTGTTGGGTCAAAAATGATAAATTAGCAACATATGTGGTAGGGAGGTGGTGGTGGGGAGGAAGCAAAACATACACTAGCACCACTCCCTGTCAGATAACTGAGGTGTGCCTGCCATTCCCACCCCACCCCGTTCCCACGGCTGTGCATTAATATGTGCATAGTATGATCAAAACAATGCCTAGACAATTTAAACCAATAAGTAACAAGTATTAGTGGTTGCGGATACAGAAGGAGCGGAGAGAGGAATGGCATCTGGGGAATTCACATGTAAAACGTGTTTTATGTGTTTGCCTGCCTGCCAACTGTTTTTTCAGCGTTATTCCTCAACCCCATCCCTACGCCCTGCCCACCCCCCCCCCCACCCCCACATCCCTACGCCCTGCACTCTCCCCCCCCCCCCCCCGCGTTACTCCCCAGCCCCATCCCTACATCCAGCACAGACTCTATTGTGCCTATTTGTTCTATTGGTTAACTGGCGGAGAGACTATAATCCTTAGAAATACATACACACATACCCTCCCCCCCCCCTCCCCCCCCCCCCCAAAACCACACACACACACAAACACACACATACATTTAGCACAGACTCTATTGTGCCTATTTCTTGAGGATGTACTACTGGTTAACTGGCGGAGAGACTTTAATCCTTAGAAATACATACGCACATAACCTCAATGTTGTGTCTGCCCAGGGATTTTCTAGACGAAACCTATTATGTATATAGTATATTAATATAATTAAAGCAGGGTCCCAATGATCAGTACATGACTTCTCAAGTTTTTACGCCTGTGTGATCAAGATCGATTCAGGACGTTTCGGCACCAAACCATTTCGACACCTAGACGAATCGGCACCTAGACGTTTCGGCATCAGGCCATTTCGGCATCTGTTTTAATTTTTACCCTAAACGTTTCGGCACCCATTTATATTTGAGTATTATAATGAAGTAAAGAAGTAAAGAAATTAAATATTTTCTACAAAATCACTTGTAATTCATTTAAAATGCAGAGTTGATTGCCTAAACGGCAACTCCGTAGCGGTTTTGAGCCTGAATACAACTAAAACATGAACATAAATAGGGCCCATATGATAATCACTTGTAAAATTTAAGTAAATATGGCTTTTATATTATATTGTAGCATGGTCACTGAAATTCCCTTTGTAATAGCTCAGGTGTAAATCGTTTAATTGAAAACACTTGAATATGTTCCCTTTAACATGTATAACAATGTATACCTAAGACCAAGTAAAAACTTATCTGTATTCATACAGTATCTTTTAATTCTTCACTTTACCTTCCCGTCATCTCCATATGGACGACTAGAGGTATGTGACTTGAACAAAGCCTCCACAAACGAACCCATTATTAAAAATCGACTACATATAACGCATGCGTTATACTTTTCTTGTTTATTATACTTTCATCAGCATCAAGTTTAGACTTATGTCTAATGATTGAGGATTATATTATCAATATTAACTATTTCATTCGATTATGTTACGTCATCTGTTTTAGTTTATATAATAAAGTATACAAATCAATTACAATCAATAATCGATTTTTTCTGAAATCACTGCATTACAATTTACATTGACCAGAGTGTACGTTTACAGCTAAATTCTTTATACCATATCACTCCGCCGTCAAAATATTCATTATGTGCGGTAGAATAAAGGTTTGAACTTTGGCATATCACTCCGCCGTCAAAACATTCATTATGCTCAGAATTATATTGCGGTAGAATAAAGGTTTGTACTTTGGCATATCACTCCGCCGTCAAAGCATTCATAATACGCTCCACCAAATCGGTCCCATAGGGTGATTATCACATAACTCTTAACAACCTACCTTAAATTAAATTACTGACTTAAAATATATATCAAAATGTAGAAAATAAGTCTTGTTTCTTTCGACTGTTTATCATCAGCCGATAGTTGGTGGTATCACGGTGTTCAAAATCTGTTCGTCATTTTGATATTTAAGCTATGGTCATGTGACAAATTATCATGTGGTCGCAGGCTACTTTCTTAGAAGTTGACAGAGGTCAATGTAATGGCCCCTGGGAGAGATTGCTGTAGATTTTGAAAAAAAAGGTGTTACCTTTAGCGTAGACAGTTGATACCTTTAGCGTTAATATAAAATGTTGTTACCTTTAGCTTAGCGTTGTTACCTTTAGCGGAAGAGGTGATTTTTACCTTTAGCGGAGGTTGTTAACTTCAGCGTTGGAAGTGTTACCTTTAGCGACGGTTGTTACCGTGCAGAGGTAAGACGCAAGGCTACTAAGCCAACGATGAGAGTTCGAACCTCTTGTTATTTAAGAACTTGTTCACATGCTTGAGCCAAACGCATACTCTGTCAATAACGAAACTTTGCAGGAATACTATTTGCTGTGTGACGTCTTTGTTTTAGTCTTTTTTTCCGAAAGGAAAGATCTTACGTAGCCATTTACTATTCGATTAACAGCAGCATTTTGTACATAAAATATATTGCGAAAATTCCCGTGTCGCGTTTCTTTTTCCTTTCAGTATATGTTTATAATACATATTTGTAGCTAACGCATATTACATCTTTTGTATTACGTGTTTCTCGTTATGAGAAAAGAGAAAAACTGGTCGTAAAGAAACAGGATCATAATTATTTGCTATAGGACCACTTTACATAGTCTGTCTCTGATCTTTACATAGTCTGTCTCTGATCTTTACATAGTCTGTCTCTGATATTTACATAGTCTGTCTCTGATCTTTACATAGTCTGTCTCTGATCTTTACATAATCTGTCTCTGATCTTTACATAGTCCGTCTCGGATCGTTACATAGTCTGTCTCTGATCTTTACATAGTCTGTCTCTGATCTTTACATAGTCTGTCTCTGATCTTTACATAGTCTGTTCTGATTACATAGTCTGTTCTGATCTTTACATAGTCTGTCTCTGATCTTTTACATAGTCTGTCTCGGATCTTTACATAGTCTGTCTCGGATCTTTACATAATCTGTCTC
The DNA here is from genome assembly GCA_037043455.1 of Cyrtodaria siliqua. Lineage (NCBI taxonomy): Eukaryota > Metazoa > Mollusca > Bivalvia > Adapedonta > Hiatellidae > Cyrtodaria > Cyrtodaria siliqua. Next base: position 42,679 of record JAWPHD010011913.1, read on the forward strand.
TGATCTTTACATAGTCTGTCTCTGATCTTTTACATAGTCTGTCTCGGATCTTTACATAGTCTGTCTCGGATCTTTACATAGTCTGTCTATGATCTTTACATAATCTGTCTCTGATCTTTACATAGTCTGTCTCTGATCTTTACATAGTCTGTCTCTGATGTTTTTCAACAATCTACACGTACTGTGCGCATATACTATATTCTGAACATGTTTTCAAGATAGCGTTCAGGCGTTGTTAAACGGACTGGAATTTAAATTGGGGTAAACTAGTATTTCTCAATATTCTCACTATTTTATCTCTCTTTCTTTCTCTATTATGTTTTCTCCTCATATTTTATTTACTTATTCAGCTTCTTTCTATCTCAATGTATTTGCCATTGTATTTTATACTCTCAGCCATATACATTCGCAAAATGTTAACTGGGAAGTGTTTAATCTAATGTTGGTAGAATTTGTTACCCAACCCATTTGTCATTATAATATTTCTATCGTATATATGTTTATATTTGCTCTGTATGTAAAATATTTGCAATAAAATATGTTTAAATCAAAAATCAGGGCCACTTATTATGCTCGTGCAGTTTAAATGTACTTCCATGCTAAGGCACGCATTTTATATTCATTTGTTCTAAGTTGCCTTTGTTCCCTAATATACCTGCATTACCTTGCTAAGGTTCGAGCACCATTTCCGTCGGCCATGTTTGTTATGATTGTGTAAACAATAAGATTACAACTTATAGCTGATTTAGATTTGCGAGGAACCGATTGTTAATAGTATTAAATATCTATAAGAAAGAAACTTACGGATGGCGGGAGGTATACCGTACTGGTTCTACCCAGGAATAAGTGGGTGGTCTGCCTCCGCCATTAAAAATGGACCGTCATACATAGCCTGAAATGTGCTAAAAAATGGCGTTAAAGACGAAACAAACTAACAAAGACCGAAACAATGAAGGGAAAATGAACCGTTTCGCTACGTTTATTAATGTGTTTTCGCTGTGTTTTGTAAAAATGTCGTTTCACTGATATACATCTTATTTAGATACTACTTGAATTTAGTCTTAAATATTGAAAAAAAAAGAGGATCGGCAATCGAGAAGTAGCGACACTCAGGAACCAGTTTAGCGTTCCTAGTTCCTAGTCGAATACGAAACCGGGAACCAATGTCATATATTTACTTTTCCATTCCTAATATTTTTCTGGAGCTAAGTCTGTATTGTTCCCTTTATCACTGTAATTTTTCTAGTTCCCAGTTCCCGGTTCCTTATTCGACCCGGGAATCGGAAAGTAGTTCCCGAAACTCAGGCACCAGTTCCTAGTTTTCTATTCAATTCCAAATACCGAACCGGGAACCAACTTTTACTAATATTTAGTTCTCCATTCCTAATAAAGTTGCTTAATCTGTGTTAAATGCGACGCATTTTGTTATTTTTTCTCTGCCGGTACGCTTTGTTATGCATTCTGATACGCTACAACATTTTCGGAGATTCGTACTGCTTTTAGAATAGCTTAAAAACACTGTTAAGTTTCAATAACGTTCATATTTTAATGCAAAGGTAATAAAATGATAATAAATCAAACATTATGACATTGTGTGACAAAGGGGCTATCTAAGGTCAACAAGATCAAATGTTATCCCCATTTTATCGCAGTTTGTAAGAGACCACAGTAGGACAGATGTGTTCGATTATTCTACTTTAGTTCAAGTATCAAATGATGGAGTGTTGAAGTCTAGACCTCCGTTGATGGTCCCTACTCTGTCCTACGTCGTTTTAAAATTTTAATTGTACCTCAATTAAAAACCGTAATAGTAAAATGGTTATTCAAGTAATCTAAGTCAAAATTTAAGTGACCATACATGAGCTTAAATAATTAATGCGAAACAATCAGTCATATATATTAAAGTCGATGTTCTTAAAAACGGTGTTTTTTCCTTGAAATCTTCAATGAATCTTTTCCAGTCATATGTGATATTTCTTAATTGTCCAAAACTAATTATTTTGACAAAAGTGTTGAGATTTATTAATTTAGCAAACTCGCAAACTCTGTAGTAAAATATAACGAATAGTAAATAAACACGCGCACACATAATTCCAGTTTTTCTCTTTTCCCAATATTTAAATATTAAATTAAAATTACATTGAACACAGACATCATGCTATTGAGAGTAACCGTGTGTCTCTTTAATACCGTAAAACTCGTGTCATCCCGTTAGTTATTCTACATACATTGCATTTGTCCAATCATTAATATTAATTATATGAATAGTATAAAGCAAGTTGCTTTTTGCATATTACAAACTATTGATTATATTTCTCCAATATTATATTCAAACCTAGAATAACGAAGAAATAGAGACTATTTAACTGCTGTGATCGATTACAGGGAATTCCTTCACGAGTGGTAGACGTGTGGTAATTTTCAGGAACGAGCGCACGCGAGTGAGTGAAAAAAACAAAGCACGTCTACCATCAAGTGAAGGATTACCCAATAATCGATCCCGGCAGTTAAATAATCTATATATTACATTTTAAATTACGTTTTTCAAACGTTATTGAACGTTATCGGCGGATGACGTCGACGTCAGCAACACTTTGTTGAAAAGTTGAAAACTCAAAATTGTATTTAAATATATGCATGCAGGTTTACGGTAAACATGATACTGGGTTAATAAATAGAAAGGCTAATTTTAGTGTTTCAGAAAAACTTTAAAATTGCCGTGTCTGCCTTTAAAGAGAAATAACTCAGAATACAAACATCAAGCTACTCCGAGTAACCGTGTGTCTCTTTAATACGTTAATGATACACTCAACGAAACATGTTTCACTCTGATTACCCCCTGTGTTGTTGCCGTGGTAGAATACAACCACTGCCAATCCCGCTAGAGGCAGAGGGGTAGAACCCCACGCCCACATCACCACCACCACCACCACAAACACACACCTTTCATGTTAATTTTTTATCATCTATTATGACACCGCGTATGCAAACGTGGAAACGTGGCAACACCGTAAATGGAGAATTTTCAGCAACTCTGCAGTTCTGCAGGTTAGAAGGTTATATGCCCATTTCCCATATATTATCTTGATGTAATATATGGAGGATGAAACTGGCATGTTCTTTCATGTTAGACGCCATATAACCTTTCATGTGTTGGTGCGCCGTAAAACCCAGTTCAAATCAATTCTCTTTGATTATAAAAGTATCAACATTACAAAGCAGTCACTGTGTTAATATATTCCGCTGGAGGAGGGTGTTGTTAATGAGTTAATGAATAAAATGAGTTATTATCTATCGAAATTTTCAATGTTTTTAAATATTTGAAGAGGTCGTCAAATCAAGATTTCGAATATGCATGTAATATGTGTTTAAAACTCAAGTTACCCGGCAAGTGACCCATCCGTATCTATGCGAAACCTCAAGTAGCACATCCAGTGACCGTATCCATTGTAACTCGCCAAGTGACTCTTCCGTATCCATGGATACACGCCCAGTTTGACCGTATCCATGGTAACACTCCTAGTGACTCATTTATATTAATGGTAACATGTTTAGTGACCGTATCCATGGTAACATGCACAGTATGACCGTATCCATGGATACACGCCCAGTATGACTGTATCCATGGTAACATACCCGGTGACCCTATCCGAATCCATGATCAATTCAAAAAAGTTAGTTATTCAGTTTGTCATTATTTTCTCAGATGAGTGATCATTTTTGAAGAAGAAAGAAAAGTTTAAACACATTTTGCTTTATTATAATAATTATTTCTTTAAACTAGAAATATAATACGTTGTTATTAAATGTACTGCGATAACTTATAGTGTATAAACTGTGTCAAACTCACGGGCGGATCCAAGAGGGCGCAACCCAACCCGCCCCACCACCTTCCCCACACAGACTAATCTCAGATCCTGTATCCGCCCCTCAAACTTCCTTTGCGAACGATGTTTACGATAGTTTTGACATCGTGAATGCAGTATTAAGGTACGACTTAGATGAGTCAATATTAACTCGTATACATTGACACTATTGTGGAATAAAACAAAGGCTAAATGGCTAATGTTGCGCAGAATAAAACATTACACTTTTATAAAAGTACGATCTCCTTTTATCTTCCTTCGCCATATTGTAGAGTCATACTTTTATTGCTGCATTGAATAACTGCCTTCTATGCACTTAATACACTAAATGTTAGACTTTTTTTCTTTAATGAAAGGTGAGTTTCTGCCATTTCCGTCAGTGCATACATACCCGCTATTTAAATTTAAATGTATAGCCGCAGCATGCTATAAAAACACAGATTAACGCATATTTAAAAGACGACATTGCACCAAAACGGAAGCATGCGCCTATTTATTCCTTGCAAAAGAGCCAGTTTACTCCGCAATTGTTATGATTTCAAAAACTTCTTCTTAAACTTTCTTTATATCCTTTTTATCTAATTGGTAGAAATCACGAAATACTTTGAATTCGTTCATTGTAAATTAATATCAATGTGCACGTGTTTCGGCGCCAGGATATTTAGGTGTAAACTTTTGCATTGTGTTGTCAGGTTAATTGGTGGACTACTTTATGTGATAATGCTATTGTTTCTTCTTTTTTTTCCAGTTTGTGCGTATGACTGTTTTTGCTTTGAAAGAAATGTTTAACTAGAAATGCATCTTTTAATTTGATGTCACGGTCATTTTTATAAAAAGGAAGGTATTCAATGAAAGGTGAAATCTTTTAAAAACTTTTAAAATAACACGGTTTCCAGTTGCAGACAGTGCTAACCTTAGTTCAGTGTGTTAACACAAAGCAAGGCACTTTTTGTTTCATTACTAATTATCTGTTCAGTGTTTATTTCTCCGAGTCATCTATTCAACTTTAAAAGATCCAATTTCAAGCTTTACACCGAAAAACGCTAGATTCTGCGATTAATTTATAATTACACATGCAAGACGAAAACCGTTTGTTGGTTTGTTTGTATGGTGTTTGTATGGTGTTTGTATGGTGTTTGTATGGTGTTTTACCTCATTTTCAACACATGTAAGGTCATATGGCGGTCGTTTTTTTGTGGTAGGGGCAGACCACCCACTTTTCCTGGGTAGAACCAATACTGTACACCTCCCGTCATCCGTGAGAATCGACGCTTCCTCACTTACAAATCGAGCTCCCATTGGGATTCGAACCCGCAGCGGAGACAGGCGAGAGCGTTTACAACGCAACGTCGTTAACCCCTCGGGCACGGAAACGCTGATCATGTTTTCCTGTATATGTTATAATTACAGTTCCTTGTATTTGATGTCGTAAAAGTATCAACTTGGTGACATCTATCTGGTATGTCACATCTTGGAAAATAAGACGAAAACTAGAAGTAAAAAGTGTTCGTCAAAGCATTCACAGTAACAATGCTCTTGTGCGGAACACTTCGCTGCGCATCCTTATACTGAAACATCCCTGATATTATCAAACAAGGCAGACATATCAAATAAGCAGACATTTTTTTGTCATAGTTTGAATATTCATCGTTTTTTAAGAATGCATGCATTATATCGCAATAAAAGCTGGAGACGATAAAAAAGAAAAACGACCGAACTTTTAGTGCCGGCTATTTAGGGGTCCTCTTTACAAATCTCGCTCGTATGTCGTATGCTGTTTATATTCTTTTCTTTTTTATATCATAATAGTAATGATATCATATTAAATTGTTTACTGATTGCTGCATACATAAACATGTTTACCTAAAATATAATAACGGAAATGCTTTACACTCGAATACATTTTAATTTGAACGCAAAAAATAGAAAAAATAAAAACACAGAGATGCTGTTCTAGACAACTACGTGTATGCTAATACATTCGTCCTGATCTTAGATTGTATCGGGATATGCCCATGATTTCATTAAAATGATTCAGGCATGAGTACGCATATTAGAAATTGCACATTATTTATTTATTTATTTTCACAAATAGCGTCTCGTAGCAAAGCTTCAACGCGCAGATTGTAACAAAACGAATGCAAAGCATGTGTATCCATCAACAGATAACTCGCATTTGTGTGGAACATGTTCTAGCAGTACAAGCTGCCTAACAAGAATAACACACCAATTATAACTTTAATGTAATGACGTCTACCAAACAAATCTTGGGTAAAAACACATGATTGTTTATTAAAAAATGATTAATGTAGATTGAGACCCACATCTCCTAGACGTTATTCATTACCTCGAAAAGCGCGCGCCATTTTAAAACACGTTTGTATAGCACTGGAACGTTATCGGGTATTAGCTTCGCAAAGACAGCAGACAACGCATGCGCAATCAATACTATAACGTCATAGTGGAGGGAAATTCAAAAGTTTTAAAGTATGGCTATGAATCCAAGTTTAGTTTGGTGTTGAAAGTCTTTGTTTGAGGGCGGTCTTTTCAGTGTTTGACTATTATTGCCACGGTGTATTGACGACTGATTCCTCGATGACATAAACATGATTTTAACAAGGCAATTTTTCATTGGACAATGTTTTTATAGGCTCGTTTTTTCCGTACTGTTAGGAGCAAACTCTTAACGAAAACAGCTGCATTTTAGATGCTAACAGCCTCGGATTACTTGTAAGTTTTATGGACTTTTGTTCGTCTGCACGACCCTTACCCTTTTCTGCAATTTCAGAAGAAATTTCGAACTGCAAAATGGCAGTGCAAACATTATGTGTCAAGATCTGACACGCGCAAGATGGAATTAAGTTGCGAAACCATTCTTTTTGCACCGTTAAACTGAAATTAATTTTGCGCAAACAGTCAATTTCTTTCATTGGAAATCAACAATATTTAGCAATGAATAACAAACACTTGAATTGTTTGGAAAATTCGCTTGTTTATGGGTGCGTATGGGTGTTGTACGACCGCAGACGGCATCTGCGCCAGACGACAAACGCTCGGCCTTGCAGGCGAATGCAAGCAGCTCAATCTGATTCCCGTTTGCTTTAGAAAAAACGCAAGTAATTAGCAAAGTATAAGAAAGAACAGAGATGCAAGCATTGTTTGGAGTTGTTAATCTACGACTATGCGACAAGATGTTTCGACTATGTACGTTGGTCGAACCCGAAAGTCCTGCATTTGTTACAGGTGAGCCGAGATATCCACGTGCCGAGCAACGTAGAAGATTGGCTGCAACAACGTCTGCTGTAAGATAAAACGGGGATTGTAAGGAAAAAACTGCAAAAAAACATAGACAACATGCCCTTCAATGTCTTTGCGAACGTTTAATGTTGTCACCGTAACCAGTTTAGAAGGCATTATTCCTTTCAACACGCGTGCTTTGGTGAGAAAAATATCGCCAAAGCGCGCGCAGACTAGCGCCACGCAGAATAATATACACCAGTCAGGCAATGTTTATTTTCTTCTTTGTGGTGCCTTTTTACAACTAAAACATGAGCTTATGACCCTTTCTTTATCCCACTATGGAAGCAGATGATTTCGTGGATGGTCCGGAAGAAAGACCATAACCGTCATCTGCAAATGCCAACAGAAAATACCAACTGCAGGCCTTTATCTATTGCATCTGTCTTTATGAACGCCATGCTTATCTTAATCTTAATCTTGGGGACCATTTTTCCATTTCTCAACACACGATTCTTTGTTTTTTTGTTAAGTCTTTTGTCTTAAGATGCTAGCCTGAGATGAAACAGAAGTTAGTTTTCCACCTTTGATGCTTGTCTTACAAAACCACTTGTTATTGAACTTTCCGCTGCAATGTTATCAGTAAGACTTGTTCAACTTAAAGTTAAGGGTCTTGTTCGCCTTTGTGTGAAATTTCAAGGAGATATATTTAACAGTTAACGTTTTACAGGTGTCTAAATGTGAGTAATATTCTAAATATACCAAGAAAAACGTGTGTCTTGGAGACAGCAGACTTTGCGAATTACTTGTGTGTCTTTCATTCCAACGTACAATCGAACGTACAATTATGAAAACAACGCATGTATGTTAGCAAAGTCGTCTATATTTCCCTCTAAAATCGCCTTACTTGATTTAGTTAATTAGTTACTTTCAGTATAACACATACTGCGGTTATATACATAATGGTATATACTCGTATCACGGAACCCAGTGGTGGCCCAGTATTGGTATAGTGCGCTTGTTCAAAGCAAAGGACACACATAAACAACATGCAAAAACGCGTTTATGAAAATTGGATTGAATGTGTATTTATCTACGAGAACATAACTGATTGCATGTTCACACTTGAAAATGAAGTACGTTTAGATTGCTGAGTTAACCCTGATTCCCATATTGAGCTCGTCTGATCACGTCGAGTTACAGGACAGGTCACGTGGGTTATTGGAATGGTCACGTGGGTGACTGGCTTGGAACAGCCAAAGAGGAACCGTCTAATATCATGTATGTCCTACAATTCCAAGTAAATAATGTATTCAGAGAAATGGATTATCTCTCAATATTGCGATGCTAACGGAATCCAAACATTTAACAGCATATACAGACTCGCAACGTAAGAAATAGTAAAGGAAGTTTTTCTGTAATTCATTCCAAAATCGAATTGTATTACTGTCAAACTTTCTTTACCCTTTTTACTATCGTTCATATACGGGATCTAGATTCCGTGTTAACATACCGATAAATAGCAGAACATACATGAATGACGTCGTAAAACATGCCAGATATGGTATTGCAGAAATGTGTATCGGACTACCCAACTTGGTACAATGTCTAAGTTTTATTTTCTAACGTTTGTTTTTACTATCTTTCAGCTATTACTATTTCATTGTAATAACTTGTTGTCAATCCAATTTGAAAGATTTGTAAGAACATATATTTTAATTCTTTAATTTGTAAACACTTCTTAAAGGGACACTGTCCGTAACCTTTAGCTTATAAAACACACACTAATTATATTCGCACACATTACACACCAAACATTACTGAATATTTACTAATTAAAGCAGGATTGTTTGACGGAATTCAATCGCGGTACAAAAGAAAAGAGAAACCATTTCGGGCGTTTGAACCCGCAGCCAAACTAAAATTACACTCGCGGTAATAATAGTGAACGTAAACTGAGCTAAGCGGGCTATACATATTACGCTCTAAATACTATGGTCAAAACCTAATGCGCTAATGGACGTCACGTGATCGCAGACAAGGTAAATACGGTGGGTCCCACTTTATTTACAAATAATAATTTAAGCTTTTTTTTTTTCAAACTCACGAATGTATTACTACAGACTTCTTAGTGTCTATGCTCATGTTTTCATGTATATATTTCACTGAATAAAAGTCAGACAGTTATTTGGTTATGCTCCATATCTGCTTACTTACGGACAGTGTCCCTTTAAACAAATAAGAGTCCAGCAGAAACGTAGCCAACAAATAACAGTCCATCAGACACGCGGGTAACAAATAACAGTTCAGCAGTGAATAACACTTTGGCAGACAACCCCGTATAAGATTCTCGGACGCTCTCGCTGAAGAGAATGAGCAACGGCTTCATTACAACCACGTGACCACACACTAATCGATCATTTTCTTCCATTTTACCTTATTTGAAAATGTTCATATTTGTTCAATGTGACGTCATTAGTTAATAGTTTTTTAACATAATATTTACAAACGTACATAGCCGGCCACTCATTCATCGGGATTATGACTCGTGTGTATTCCGATTTAATCTTGACATTTTGTTAGCCGGAAGTCAATGGGCATGAAAATAGTGCACTATTGCTATATAAAGAATAGTCGTTAGCCACACTTGTTGATGTACGACTTGCGTTGCATGTTTGGTTTTACACCATAGACGACGGTTATATCACTGTTTTCATGTAAATATACCACCAATAGAACACTTAGAACACTCGGCTAAATGACATAGCAAAACTTTGATAATTGTATTTATTTTTGACTGCGAATGCATTTTCGCGTGAATGTTAGTATGGAGTAACTGATATGGATTCGTTCTAGTCACATTCGAGATGCGACTCCATGATTATGTCGAGATGTTGCGAATGATATCTTGACTGGCTAAAATAGATTTTCCATGTTTAACATTACGTCATCAGTCAGCACATTTCTATTGGCCGGCTTAACAGAGAAGTCAAGTTAAAAGCTCTACATTATACCATCTACTGTCATTGTGCTGTTAAAATTGATACATTTTAGGGTGTTTTTATATATAATTTCGTCAGATAAAATTAAACAGCAGGAAAGATATATAGGGATTATGTTGTAGTGCTGTAGTTTGTATTTTATTTTATTTATTTATTTTTGTGTGTGGGGTGTGTATGGGGACGGGCGTGGGCGGCGGGGTTGAGAATAATATCAGCCTCGGTAGACACTTTCCGATAATAACTTCTTCTTCTGCCATTGCCATTCCAAGCGCAAATAGATTCGACGGCTCCTTGCTCCCTAATTACAATTCCTGAAATTCTCAATCGATTTTCAAAACCAATGAATCAGTTTCTTAGATAATTTCTAAAGTTATGTTATAAGATTGAAAGGAAAAACAGTTATTTAATGTTGCTTTTTAAAAAAGTAGTTCAGTGATCCTGCTATGAAAGAAAAAAGATTTCTTAGTGCAATGGAAGAAGAAGATATTAATAGGGAGCACTTTTTAGCGACTGTCCTGATACGGTATTGACATCATATTAAAATAAGTATTTTGTTTTAAACAGTCTGTTCATGGATACTATGTATGTACTATTTAGGTAAACGTTGTGCGTGGGCAGATTTCAGGGACGTAGCGTGGCCTGTTTTCAACATACTCCTATAAATATGAGGTGTGAATGGGGAGGGACTAGGAGGAGGTGTTCCCCTCTCAGAAAGTAGGTTTCAGTTGTTGTTTTTTCATCTTAGACCAAAATGATGCTCTTATAAGCGATATATGTCAGGAATATAGACATGGAGACATATAGAAATACAGACATTTTGCTCGCAAAAATACTGGTTATTTTCGACCGTTTCCACCCTCTGACTTTTTAGGATTTTTATTTTGTGTATTATTACTTTTCCAAGTTACTCCCGGAAGTACAGGAGTATGCCACGCTACGCCCCTGGCAGTCTGTAGTTGTAGTATAATACACTGAAGCGAAAAAGAAACGCAACACGGGATTTCCGCTATATACTGTATGTACAATATGCTGCTATTAATCGAATGGTACATGGCTACGTAAGACATTTCCTTTCGGAAATAAAGACTAAAACAACACATAACACAGAAAATAGTATTCCTTCAAAGGTTCATTATTGCCAGAGTACGCTTTTGTCTCAAGCATGTGAGCAAACTTGGAATGCAAATTGTTGCAAACTATTTACGTTGAATGCACTTACTTAAGTGGCTCAATTGTTCAAAGAGGAACTTCAACATTTATGAATTTCTTGTTACAAAGTGTACCGTGATTAAAACTTCTACAACATCACAGTTGTGTCCTTTCTCTAATACAAAACATCTTGGGATTTCTTTGGAATATTGTGTGGAATTAAGTGTGCAGTATATATACTGAAAGGAAAAAGAAACGCGACACGGGAATTTCCGCTACATTGTATATACTGCACACTTATCCAAGGAAATCCCAAGATGTTTTGTTGTAAAAAAAAGTTTCAGTTAGTTAGAGAAAGGACACAACTGTGATGTTGTAGACGTTTCAATAATAGTACACGTTGTAACAAGAAATTCATAAATGTTGAAGTTCCTCTTTGAAAAAGTGAGCCAGTTCAGTTCTGTATTCAACGTAAAGAGTTTGCTAAATTATGCATCCTAAGTTTGCGCCAAACGCGTACTCTGTCAATAATGAAACTTTGCAGGAATACCATTTGCTGTGTAACGTGTTGTTTTAGTATTTTTTCCGAAAGAAAAGATCTTACTTAGCCATGTAACATTCAATTAACAGCAAGCAGCATATTGTACATACAATATATAGCGGAAATTCTCGTGTCGCGTTTCTTTTTCCTTTCAGTATATAATATATATTACGGAAATTCCCGAGTCACGTTTCTTTGTCGCTCCAGTATATATACGGCACGTTATTCCAGTGGGCTTCTATTGCAGTCGTTTTAGTGGCAGTTGACTTAACACAGATTTGTATGAAAATATACAACACAATCGGATATAGAAACATATATATGTATGTGGTACTTAGTACACATAAGGCACATATGTAAAAATAAAGACATTAAGTAAAGTTTTATGAACACGTGTGCGCCGTGTATTAAACGTATGCATTGATCAGTTTGTTTGATTGTTTGAATGGTTTTGAACTTCGTTTTTCAGGCTATGCGTGACGGACGAGTTTTAGAGGTTGGGGCAGACCACCCGTTTATTATTGAGTAGAACTAGTGCTGTATACCTCCTGTCATCCATAAGAATCGACGCTTTCTCACCTGTAAGTCGAGCGTCCAGTGGGAATCGAACCCAGAAGGTGAGAAGCGAGAAGGTTTCAAACTCAGTGTCTTTACCGTCGCGACCGGTAAATCGATCTGACGAGGAACCAGTCATATGGTACAAAGCACGTTAAATCGATCAGACGAGGAACCAGTTATATGGTACAAAGCAAACTGCACAGCGTTAACAAAAACCTAAAAACTACGGAATGCTGTTAGTGCAATCAACTTTTCGACCTGACAATTTCACACGACAACTAAAAAACTTAACTTTTTATGGATTATCACAATAATTATCAAACTCATCTGATAATTATCAACTATAGTTTCAACGTTTCGCTCTGAACTTGTAAACTATAAGCGCGTAAAGTAGAAATGTTTAATATTAAGTTTCGACTTTTCGTGGTAGGATAACATTTCAGTAGGATGATTTATACGGAGTGATATATACCAGTTTCGCACTACGACGCGAAAGTCCGAAAAGTTGAAATTAACGCGATACGTGCGAAAGGTTGATGGTACTAACAGGATTCCGTAAGAAACAGTTGATGGCACTAACAGGATTCCGTAAAAACAGCTCGGACGGAAAGAAAACTGCGTAGAGCCTCTTGAAACCAGAGATATTTTTAGAACATAGCTTATATGGACCTGAACCGCCATTATCTTCACATAGGCCTGTTAATAAATACCAGCACGAAAATATCCAACCCATATAACACACACACACTGTAGTGTCAGTCTGGCCCAGTGCAACACAAAAATGGGCCTTAGATGATGGCGTGACCTGCTTTTGTTTTCCAAAATATTTTCCAAACTGAAAGTAACCACCTTTTTTGAATTCTGAGATCAAAATGACCAAAGTACACTTCAAACTGTGCTTCATAAAAAGTAGTCCAGCATGTCCATCTTACTTCAATTTTGATGTGGTTTTCACTAGAAGCAAGTTAAATGTTTCAGAAATAAAGGAAAACATTCAATACATACCAGCCCTGCGTCTTTCACAGCTCCTATGCTTCAAAGTAACTTATTCAATAGTTTACCTAGGACTACTTTTGCGTTACACCAGATTGACCCCCTTGGTACCCGGTCTAGCTTATATATAGATCGAGAAGTCAGCTTACACTTGCTACGTATACTTATCATAAATATGCAAAATCTATGACAAGAGAGATGATTTGAATTTTGTCATTGTTAATTGTCAACATGCTGTTTGTCTTTCTATGATTTTTATGTGCATACATATGTGATCATCACTGTGTTATACCTGTATGCCTATTATTACATGACTTTCTATAAATAGTAACATATTTGAGTATACATACTGTGTTTATCATTCCTTTCTCAACAACCATAATCGGCATACTGTTCCATTATGGATTATCCATAATCGCCATACTGTTCAATTATGGATTATCCATAATCGCCATACTGTTCCATTATGGATTATCCATAATCGCCATACTGTTCCATTATGGATTATGGAAAATCGACAGAGAAGAAACATTATTAACAATATTAGAAGCGGAACTGTTCCTGTTATATCCCCTTATTAGAAGCGGAACTGTTCCTGTTATATCTTCGTTATTAGAAGCGGAACTGTTCTTGTTATATCTTCGTTATTAGAAGCGGAACTTCCAGTGATGCCTTCTTTATTAGAAGCGGAACTGTTACTGTTATATCCTCTTTATTAGAAGCGGAACCGTTCCTGTTATATCTTCGTTATTAGAAGCAGAACTGTTCCTGTTATATCTTCATTATTAGAAGCGGAACTGTTCCTGTGATGTCTTCGTTATTAGAAGTGAAACTTTTCATGTTGTATCTTAGTAATTAGAAGCGGAACTGTTCCTGTGTTGTCTTCGTTATTAGACGCGGAACTGTTCCTGTTATATCTTCGTTATTAGAAGCGGAACTGTTCCTGTGATGTCTTCGTTATTAGAAGTGAAACTTTTCATGTTGTATCTTAGTAATTAGAAGCGGAACTGTTCCTGTGTTGTCTTCGTTAATAGACGCGGAACTGTTCCTGTGATGTCTTCGTTATTAGACGCGGAGCTGTTCCAGTTACATCTTCTTGATTAGAAGCGGAACTGTTCCTGTTATGTCTTCGTTATTAGAAGCGAAACTGTTACTGCGATGTCTTCTTTATTAGAAGCGGAACTGTTCCTGTTATATCTTCTTTATTACAAACGAAACTGTTCCTGTTATATCTTCTTTATTACAAACGAAACTGTTCCTGGTATATCTTCTTTATTACAAACGAAACTGTTCCTGGTATATCTTCTTTATTAGAAGCGGAACTTTTCCTGGTATATCTTCTTTTTTAGAAGCGAAACTGTTCCTGGTATATCTTCCTTTTTAGAAGCGAAACTGTTCCTGAGATGTCTTTTTTATAAGAAGCGAAATTGTTCCTGTGATGTCTTCTTCCTTATTAGAAGCGGAACTGTTCCTGTGATGTCTTCTTTATAAGAAACGAAACTGCTCCTGTGATATCTTCGTTGTTAGAAGCGGATTCTATGTTACAGTGGCGGACCTCTTCTTCTATGTTACAGTTGCGGACCTCTTCTTCTATGTTACAGTGGCGGACCTCTTCGTCTATGTTACACTGGCGAACCTCTTCCTCCATATTACAGTTGCCGACCTCTTCGTCTATTTTACAGTGGCGGGCCTCCATTGGCGTACCTCTTCCTCAATATTACAGTGGCGGACCTCTTCTTCTATGTTACATTGGCGGACATCTTCCTCTATGTTACAGTGGCTGACCTCTTCGTCTATGTTACAGTGGCGGACCTCTTCTTCCTTATAACAGAGGCTGACCTCTTCCTCAATATTACCGTGGCGGACCTCTTCTTCTATATTACAGTGGAGGTCTTCTTCCTCTGTATTACAGTGGCGGTCCTCTTCCTCTATATTACAGTGGCGGACCTCTATATTACAGTGGCGGACCTCTTCCTCTATGTTACAGTGGTAGACCTCTTCCTCTATATTACAGTGGAGGTCCTCTTCCTCTATATTACAGTGGCGGACCTTTTCCTCTATGTTACAGTGGAGGTCCTCTTCCTCTGTATTACAGTGGCGGACCTCCTCCTCTATATTACAGCGGCGGACCTCTTTTTCTATATTACAGTGGCGGACCTCTTCTTCTATGTTACAGAGTGGAGGACCTCTTCCTCTATATTACAGTGGCAGACCTCTTCCTCTATATGACAATGACGGAATGAATGAATGTTGTTTAACGGCTTATCAACACAGTATAGGTTATTTAGAGCCGCCCCAGAGAGAGGGGAATGATACTTAGGAATCCGAGGACCTTGCCCTACTCTTATTATCGAATAGATTCCTATGGTTCTTTAACGTGCTCTGGGGATAGACCGATACACGGGACCGCCAGGTTTACGTCCCCATCCGACGGATGAGGCTAAGGAAAAGTGTCTTGCCCAAGAACACACCGACGAAATAAAGGACTACTTCCTCTTTGTTACAGTGACAGACCTCTTCCTGCATGTTGCAGCGGCTGACCTCTTCCTGCATGTTACAGTGGCGGACCTCTTCCTGCATGTTACAGTGGCTGACCTCTTCCTGCATGTTACAGTGGCGGACCTCTTCCTGTATGTTACAGTGGCGGACCTCTTCCTTGCATGTTACAGTGGCGGACCTCTTCCTGCATGTTACAGTGGCGGACCTCTTCCTGCATGTTACAGTGGCGTACCTCTTCCTCGGTGGGAGGGTGACCAACCTCTTGCTACGTATTGCAGTGGCGGACCTCTTCCTCTGTGTTATAATGGCCGACCTCTTCTTCGATGGGCGGGTGACCTACCTCTTGCTACGTATTGCAGTGGCGGACCTCTTCCTCTGTGTTATAATGGCCGACCTCTTCATCGGTGTGCAGGTGACCGACCTCTTGCTTTGTATTGCAGTGAAGGACCTCTTCCTCTGTGTTATACAGTGGTGTTACAGTGGCGA
Source organism: Cyrtodaria siliqua (assembly GCA_037043455.1). Classification (NCBI taxonomy): domain Eukaryota; kingdom Metazoa; phylum Mollusca; class Bivalvia; order Adapedonta; family Hiatellidae; genus Cyrtodaria; species Cyrtodaria siliqua. The sequence continues at coordinate 59,010 of JAWPHD010011913.1, forward strand.
ATCTCTTCCCCTATGTTACATGGGCCGACCTCTTGCTCTGTATTGCAGTTGCGGACCGCTGCCTCTATGTTACAGTTGCGCACTTCTTCCTCTATGTCAAAGTATCGGACCTCTTCCTCGGTGTGCAGGTGACCGACCTCTTGCTCTGTATTGCATTGCAGTGGCGGACCTCTTCCTCGGTGTGCAGGTGACCGACCTCTTGCTCTGTATTGCAGTGGCGGACCTCTTACTATATGTTATACAGTTATGTTACAGTGGTGGACCACTTCCTATATGTTATCAGCGGCGGAAACCCTTTGGCAGACGTATTCCGCTGCTTGTATACGTTGCGCCCCTCTTCCTTTGTTACCTTTGCGTTTCAGTATATGGCTGTTCCTACTGTCTGACATGTACTATTTGAGAGACGATCTTTTTCAGTTTGTCTTAAGTGTGAGAACTCTGCCTTTATGTCATGTGTTATGTCCGTAATGTGTTTATATGGCGAATCCACTCCTCTGTGTTTAAATGCCATAATACTACATTTGTGTTTTACTGGTGGACATTTTTGTTGAATATTTAGTTTTCTTATTTTATATTTATGTTACAATGGCAGATGTGTTTCTATGTGTTTCTGATGTGAACCTGTTTCCTGTACGCAAAACGGGTCTATTCATTCGTTTCGTTTCTGTGCGAACCTCTTCGCTTCGAAAACTTAATAAATGAATAAGGCGTTTCCGATATGAACCCCTTCCCTATACCCAGGATTTGTTTCGTTCCTGTGCGAACCTCTTCTTTTTCTATGATTTTGGGAAGGAATAATATATGTGTTTCTGATGTGAACCGCTTCCCTGAACCCAGGACTCTGTGAGAACCTCTTTTTCTTATGATTTTGGGTCGGACCTCTGCCTCCGTCTTAAAGGGCGGACCTCTTTCTTTACAGAGGAAGATGGCCGCTCCTAACACACAGTGAAAGAGATACCTCAGTGACATCAATATTAAGGTTACGACTGACCGGGTGTCTAACTCTACATATTGCATCCAAGGCATTCAGCCAGAAACAATTAATTTGATTTCAAAATACAGAGGAAGAGGTATGCCACGTTAACGCAGTGAAAGAGACCGCATAAATTCAAAAAGGAGAAGTAACTCCAAATATAAGTTAAAGTTAAAACTGAATAAAGGAATAATGTATGTGTTTCTAATTCGAACCGCTTACCTAAACCCGGGACTGTGTGAAGACCTTTTCCTCTTTGTTTTATGGGCAGACCTCTTTCTCTCCAGAGGAAGATAGCCGCCCTTAACCATAGAAGGAGATACGTCCTTGGTATCAAGATTAATGTTACGGCGGGCCGGGTGTCTAACTCTACAATGTGCACCAATGCATTCAACCAGAACCAATTAGTTTGAGATACACAGAAATGTGCCCACCCAGTTAAAACTTAATAAATGAATCAGCTGTTTCAGATATGAACCTCTTCCCTGTACTCAGGATTTGTTTCGGTCCTGCGCGAACCTCTTCTTATGATTTTGGTCCGGACCTCTTCCTCTGTATTAAAGGACAGACCTCTTTCTCTACAGAGGAAGATGGCCGCGCGAACTTACAGAGAAAGAGATACCTCCATATCAAAATTAAAGTTAGGGGCTGGCCGGATGTCTAACTCTAAAATATGCGCTCAATGACTTCAACCAGAAACAATTAATTTGATTTCAAAATACAGAGAAAGAGGTATGCCACGTTAACACAGTGAAAAAGGCCAAAAAAATCCAAAAACAAATGAGATGTAAGCCCACAGATGAAGAGAAAAGTGTGCGGACCTCTTCCCTTTTTGTTTTATGGGCGGACCTCTTTCTCTACAGAGGAAGATAGCCGCCCCTAACATACAGAGAAAGAGATACCTCCATGACATCAAGATTAAATTTACGGCTAGCCGGGTGGCTAACTTTACAATGTGTACAAGTATTACCTTGTATCTGTATATTCATGGCCATTTCGTTGTCTTCATATCCATGGCCATTTCTTTGTCTTCATAATACATGGCCATTTCTTTGCGAAGAAGTCCTCCATCGTTCAAGAAAAGTTATTCACTGCTTTTCCCGAGAAGTGGTGCGCTGTCTTTTCCGTCTGCTTTTTTCAGAAGACTTCTGTCTTAAGAAGAGGTCCGCTTCTTTAATGAGAATAGGTCCGCTTCTTTATTAAGAAGAGGTCCGATTCTTTATTGAGAAGAGGTCGGCTTCTTTATTGAGGAGAGGTCCGCTTCTTTATTGAGGAGAGGTCCGCTTCTTTATTGAGGAGAGGTCCGCTTCTTTATTGAGGAGAGGTCCGCTTCTTTATTGAGAACAGGTCGGCTTCTTTATTGAGGAGAGGTCCGCTGCTTTATTGAGGAGAGGTCCGCTTCTTTATTGAGGAGAGGTCCGCTTCTTTATTGAGGAAAGGTCCGCTTCTTTACTGTGGAGAGGTCCGCTTCTTTATTGAGGAGAGGTCCGCTTCTTTACTGTGGAGAGGTCCGCTTCTTTATTGAGGAGAGGTCCGCTTCTTTATTGAGGAGAGGTCGGCTTCTTTATTGAGGAGAGGTCCGCTTATTTATTGAGGAGAGGTCCGCTTCTATATTCAGGAGATGTCCGCTTCTTTATTGAGGAGAGGTCCGCTTCTTCATTGAGGAGAGGTCCGCTTCTTTATTGAGGAGAGGTCCGCTTCTTTACTGTGAAGTGGTCCGCTGCTTTATTGAGGAGAGGTCCGCTTCTTTATTGAGGAGAGGTCCGCTTCTTTATTGAGGAGAGGTCCGCTTCTTTACTGTGAAGTGGTCCGCTGCTTTATTGAGGAGAGGTCCGCTTCTTTATTGAGGAGAGGTCCGCATCTTTATTGAGGAAAGGTCCGCTTCTTTACTGTGAAGTGGTCCGCTGCTTTATTGAGGAGAGGTCCGCTTCTTTATTGAGGAGAGGTCCGCTTCTTTACTGTAGAGAGGTCCGCTTCTTTATTGAGGAGAGGTCCGCTTCTTTATTGAGGAGAGGTCGGCTTCTTTATTGAGGAGAGGTCCGCTTATTTATTGAGGAGAGGTCCGCTTCTATATTCAGGAGATGTCCGCTTCTTTATTGAGGAGAGGTCCGCTTCTTTATTGAGGAGAGGTCCGCTTCTTTATTGAGGAGAGGTCCGCTTCTTTACTGTGAAGTGGTCCGCTGCTTTATTGAGGAGAGGTCCGCTTCTTTATTGAGGAGAGGTCCGCTTCTTTATTGAGGAGAGGTCCGCTTCTTTACTGTGAAGTGGTCCGCTGCTTTATTGAGGAGAGGTCCGCTTCTTTATTGAGGAGAGGTCCGCATCTTTATTGAGGAAAGGTCCGCTTCTTTACTGTGAAGTGGTCCGCTGCTTTATTGAGGAGAGGTCCGCTTCTTTATTGAGGAGAGGTCCGCTTCTTTATTGAGGAGAGGTCCGCTTCTTTATTGAGGAGAGGTCCGCTTATTTATTGAGGAGAGGTCCGCTTCTATATTCAGGAGATGTCCGCTTCTTTATTGAGGAGAGGTCGGCTTCTTTATTGAGGAGAGGTCGGCTTCTTTATTGAGGAGAGGTCCGCATCTTTATTGAGGAAAGGTCCGCTTCTTTACTGTGGAGAGGTCCGCTTCTTTATTGAGGAGAGGTCCGCTTCTTTATTGAGGAGAGGTCCGCTTCTATATTGAGGAGAGGTCCGCTTCTTTATTGAGGAGAGGTCCGCTTCTTTATTGAGGAGATGTTCGCTTCTTTATTGAGGAGAGGTCCGCTTATTTATTGAGGAGAGGTCCGCTTCTTTATTGAGGAGAGGTCCGCTTCTATATTGAGGAGAGGTCGGCTTCTTTATTGAGGAGAGGTCCGCTTATTTATTGAGGAGAGGTCCGCTTCTATATTCAGGAGATGTCCGCTTCTTTATTGAGGAGAGGTCCGCTTCTTTATTGAGGAGAGGTCCGCTACTTTACTGTGGAGAGGTCCGCTTCTTTATTGAGGAGAGGTCCGCTTCTTCACTGTGGAGAGGTCCGCTTCTTTATTGAGGAAAGGTCCGCATCTTTATTGAGGAAAGGTCCGCTTCTTTACTGTGAAGTGGTCCGCTGCTTTATTGAGGAGAGGTCCGCTTCTTTATTGAGGAGAGGTCCGCTTCTTTATTGAGGAGAGGTCCGCTTCTATATTGAGGAGAGGTCGGCTTCTTTATTGAGGAGAGGTCCGCTTATTTATTGAGGAGAGGTCCGCTTCTATATTCAGGAGATGTCCGCTTCTTTATTGAGGAGAGGTCCGCTTCTTTATTGAGGAGAGGTCCGCTTCTTTATTGAGGAGAGGTCCGCTTCTTTACTGTAAAGTGGTCCGCTGCTTTATTGAGGAAAGGTCCGCTTCTTTACTGTGAAGTGGTCCGCTGCTTTATTGAGGAGAGGTCCGCTTCTTTATTGAGGAGAGGTCCGCTTCTTTACTGTAAAGTGGTCCGCATCTTTATTGAGGAAAGGTCCGCTTCTTTACTGTGAAGTGGTCCGCTGCTTTATTGAGGAGAGGTCCGCTTCTTTATTGAGGAGAGGTCCGCTTCTTTATTGAGGAGAGGTCCGCTTCTATATTGAGGAGAGGTCGGCTTCTTTATTGAGGAGAGGTCCGCTTATTTATTGAGGAGAGGTCCGCTTCTATATTCAGGAGATGTCCGCTTCTTTATTGAGGAGAGGTCGGCTTCTTTATTGAGGAGAGGTCCGCTTATTTATTGAGGAGAGGTCCGCTTCTATATTCAGGAGATGTCCGCTTCTTTATTGAGGAGAGGTCCGCTTCTTTATTGAGGAGAGGTCCGCATCTTTATTGAGGAAAGGTCCGCTTCTTTACTGTGAAGTGGTCCGCTGCTTTATTGAGGAGAGGTCCGCTTCTTTATTGAGGAGAGGTCCGCTTCTTTATTGAGGAAAGGTCCGCTTCTTTATTGAGGAGAGGTCCGCTTCTTTACTGTGGAGAGGTCCGCTTCTTTATTGAGGAGATGTCCGCTTCTTTATTGAGGAAAGGTCCGCTTCTTTATTGAGGAGAGGTCCGCTTCTTTACTGTGGAGAGGTCCGCTTCTTTATTGAGGAGAGGTCCGCTTCTTTATTGAGGAGAGGTCCGCTTCTATATTCAGGAGATGTCCGCTTCTTTATTGAGGAGAGGTCTGCTTCTTTATTGAGGAGAGGTCCGCTTCTTTATTGAGGAGAGGTCCGCTTCTATATTCAGGAGAGGTCCGCTTCTTTACTGTGGAGAGGTCCGCTTCTTTATTGAGGAGAGGTCCGCTTCTTTATTGAGGAGAGGTCCGCTTCTATATTGAGGAGAGGTCGGCTTCTTTATTGAGGAGAGGTCCGCTTATTTATTGAGGAGAGGTCCGCTTCTATATTCAGGAGATGTCCGCTTCTATATTCAGGAGATGTCCGCTTCTATATTGAGGAGAGGTCCGCTTCTTTATTGAGGAGAGGTCCGCTTCTTTATTGAGGAGAGGTCCGCTTCTATATTCAGGAGAGGTCCGCTTCTTTACTGTGGAGAGGTCCGCTTCTTTATTGAGGAGAGGTCCGCTTCTTTATTGAGGAGAGGTCCGCTTCTATATTGAGGAGAGGTCGGCTTCTTTATTGAGGAGAGGTCCGCTTATTTATTGAGGAGAGGTCCGCTTCTATATTCAGGAGAGGTCCGCTTCTATATTCAGGAGAGGTCCGCTTCTATATTCAGGAGAGGTCCGCTTCTATATTCAGGAGAGGTCCGCTTCTATATTCAGGAGATGTCCGCTTCTTTATTGAGGAGAGGTCCGCTTCTTTATTGAGGAGAGGTCCGCTTCTTTATTGAGGAGAGGTCCGCTTCTTTATTGAGGAGAGGTCCGCTTCTATATTCAGGAGAGGTCCGCTTCTTTACTGTGGAGAGGTCCGCTTCTTTATTGAGGAGAGGTCCGCTTCTTTATTGAGGAGAGGTCCGCTTCTATATTGAGGAGAGGTCGGCTTCTTTATTGAGGAGAGGTCCGCTTATTTATTGAGGAGAGGTCCGCTTCTATATTCAGGAGATGTCCGCTTCTTTATTGAGGAGAGGTCCGCTTCTTTATTGAGGAGAGGTCCGCTTCTTTATTGAGGAGAGGTCCGCTTCTTTACTGTGAAGTGGTCCGCTGCTTTATTGAGGAGAGGTCCGCTTCTTTATTGAGGAGAGGTCCGCTTCTTTATTGAGGAGAGGTCCGCTTCTTTACTGTGAAGTGGTCCGCTGCTTTATTGAGGAGAGGTCCGCTTCTTTATTGAGGAGAGGTCCGCATCTTTATTGAGGAAAGGTCCGCTTCTTTACTGTGAAGTGGTCCGCTGCTTTATTGAGGAGAGGTCCGCTTCTTTATTGAGGAGAGGTCCGCTTCTTTACTGTAGAGAGGTCCGCTTCTTTATTGAGGAGAGGTCCGCTTCTTTATTGAGGAGAGGTCGGCTTCTTTATTGAGGAGAGGTCCGCTTATTTATTGAGGAGAGGTCCGCTTCTATATTCAGGAGATGTCCGCTTCTTTATTGAGGAGAGGTCCGCTTCTTTATTGAGGAGAGGTCCGCTTCTTTATTGAGGAGAGGTCCGCTTCTTTACTGTGAAGTGGTCCGCTGCTTTATTGAGGAGAGGTCCGCTTCTTTATTGAGGAGAGGTCCGCTTCTTTATTGAGGAGAGGTCCGCTTCTTTACTGTGAAGTGGTCCGCTGCTTTATTGAGGAGAGGTCCGCTTCTTTATTGAGGAGAGGTCCGCATCTTTATTGAGGAAAGGTCCGCTTCTTTACTGTGAAGTGGTCCGCTGCTTTATTGAGGAGAGGTCCGCTTCTTTATTGAGGAGAGGTCCGCTTCTTTATTGAGGAGAGGTCCGCTTCTTTATTGAGGAGAGGTCCGCTTATTTATTGAGGAGAGGTCCGCTTCTATATTCAGGAGATGTCCGCTTCTTTATTGAGGAGAGGTCGGCTTCTTTATTGAGGAGAGGTCGGCTTCTTTATTGAGGAGAGGTCCGCATCTTTATTGAGGAAAGGTCCGCTTCTTTACTGTGAAGTGGTCCGCTGCTTTATTGAGAAGAGGTCCGCTTCTTTATTGAGGAGAGGTCCGCTTCTTTATTGAGGAGAGGTCCGCTTCTATATTGAGGAGAGGTCCGCTTCTTTATTGAGGAGAGGTCCGCTTCTTTATTGAGGAGATGTTCGCTTCTTTATTGAGGAGAGGTCCGCTTATTTATTGAGGAGAGGTCCGCTTCTTTATTGAGGAGAGGTCCGCTTCTATATTGAGGAGAGGTCGGCTTCTTTATTGAGGAGAGGTCCGCTTATTTATTGAGGAGAGGTCCGCTTCTATATTCAGGAGATGTCCGCTTCTTTATTGAGGAGAGGTCCGCTTCTTTATTGAGGAGAGGTCCGCTACTTTACTGTGGAGAGGTCCGCTTCTTTATTGAGGAGAGGTCCGCTTCTTCACTGTGGAGAGGTCCGCTTCTTTATTGAGGAAAGGTCCGCATCTTTATTGAGGAAAGGTCCGCTTCTTTACTGTGAAGTGGTCCGCTGCTTTATTGAGGAGAGGTCCGCTTCTTTATTGAGGAGAGGTCCGCTTCTTTATTGAGGAGAGGTCCGCTTCTATATTGAGGAGAGGTCGGCTTCTTTATTGAGGAGAGGTCCGCTTATTTATTGAGGAGAGGTCCGCTTCTATATTCAGGAGATGTCCGCTTCTTTATTGAGGAGAGGTCCGCTTCTTTATTGAGGAGAGGTCCGCTTCTTTATTGAGGAGAGGTCCGCTTCTTTACTGTAAAGTGGTCCGCTGCTTTATTGAGGAAAGGTCCGCTTCTTTACTGTGAAGTGGTCCGCTGCTTTATTGAGGAGAGGTCCGCTTCTTTATTGAGGAGAGGTCCGCTTCTTTACTGTAAAGTGGTCCGCATCTTTATTGAGGAAAGGTCCGCTTCTTTACTGTGAAGTGGTCCGCTGCTTTATTGAGGAGAGGTCCGCTTCTTTATTGAGGAGAGGTCCGCTTCTATATTGAGGAGAGGTCGGCTTCTTTATTGAGGAGAGGTCCGCTTATTTATTGAGGAGAGGTCCGCTTCTATATTCAGGAGATGTCCGCTTCTTTATTGAGGAGAGGTCGGCTTCTTTATTGAGGAGAGGTCCGCTTATTTATTGAGGAGAGGTCCGCTTCTATATTCAGGAGATGTCCGCTTCTTTATTGAGGAGAGGTCCGCTTCTTTATTGAGGAGAGGTCCGCATCTTTATTGAGGAAAGGTCCGCTTCTTTACTGTGAAGTGGTCCGCTGCTTTATTGAGGAGAGGTCCGCTTCTTTATTGAGGAGAGGTCCGCTTCTTTATTGAGGAGAGGTCCGCTTCTTTATTGAGGAAAGGTCCGCTTCTTTATTGAGGAGAGGTCCGCTTCTTTACTGTGGAGAGGTCCGCTTCTTTATTGAGGAGAGGTCCGCTTCTTTATTGAGGAAAGGTCCGCTTCTTTATTGAGGAGAGGTCCGCTTCTTTACTGTGGAGAGGTCCGCTTCTTTATTGAGGAGAGGTCCGCTTCTTTATTGAGGAGAGGTCCGCTTCTATATTCAGGAGATGTCCGCTTCTTTATTGAGGAGAGGTCCGCTTCTTTATTGAGGAGAGGTCCGCTTCTTTATTGAGGAGAGGTCCGCTTCTATATTCAGGAGAGGTCCGCTTCTTTACTGTGGAGAGGTCCGCTTCTTTATTGAGGAGAGGTCCGCTTCTTTATTGAGGAGAGGTCCGCTTCTATATTGAGGAGAGGTCGGCTTCTTTATTGAGGAGAGGTCCGCTTATTTATTGAGGAGAGGTCCGCTTCTATATTCAGGAGATGTCCGCTTCTATATTCAGGAGATGTCCGCTTCTATATTGAGGAGAGGTCCGCTTCTTTATTGAGGAGAGGTCCGCTTCTTTATTGAGGAGAGGTCCGCTTCTATATTCAGGAGAGGTCCGCTTCTTTACTGTGGAGAGGTCCGCTTCTTTATTGAGGAGAGGTCCGCTTCTTTATTGAGGAGAGGTCCGCTTCTATATTGAGGAGAGGTCGGCTTCTTTATTGAGGAGAGGTCCGCTTATTTATTGAGGAGAGGTCCGCTTCTATATTCAGGAGAGGTCCGCTTCTATATTCAGGAGAGGTCCGCTTCTATATTCAGGAGAGGTCCGCTTCTATATTCAGGAGAGGTCCGCTTCTATATTCAGGAGATGTCCGCTTCTTTATTGAGGAGAGGTCCGCTTCTTTATTGAGGAGAGGTCCGCTTCTTTATTGAGGAGAGGTCCGCTTCTTTATTGAGGAGAGGTCCGCTTCTATATTCAGGAGAGGTCCGCTTCTTTACTGTGGAGAGGTCCGCTTCTTTATTGAGGAGAGGTCCGCTTCTTTATTGAGGAGAGGTCCGCTTCTATATTGAGGAGAGGTCGGCTTCTTTATTGAGGAGAGGTCCGCTTATTTATTGAGGAGAGGTCCGCTTCTATATTCAGGAGATGTCCGCTTCTTTATTGAGGAGAGGTCCGCTTCTTTATTGAGGAGAGGTCCGCTTCTTTATTGAGGAGAGGTCCGCTTCTTTACTGTGAAGTGGTCCGCTGCTTTATTGAGGAGAGGTCCGCTTCTTTATTGAGGAGAGGTCCGCTTCTTTATTGAGGAGAGGTCCGCTTCTTTACTGTGAAGTGGTCCGCTGCTTTATTGAGGAGAGGTCCGCTTCTTTATTGAGGAGAGGTCCGCATCTTTATTGAGGAAAGGTCCGCTTCTTTACTGTGAAGTGGTCCGCTGCTTTATTGAGGAGAGGTCCGCTTCTTTATTGAGGAGAGGTCCGCTTCTTTATTGAGGAGAGGTCCGCTTCTATATTGAGGAGAGGTCCGCTTCTTTATTGAGGAGAGGTCCGCTTCTATATTGAGGAGAGGTCGGCTTCTTTATTGAGGAGAGGTCCGCTTATTTATTGAGGAGAGGTCCGCTTCTATATTCAGGAGATGTCCGCTTCTTTATTGAGGAGAGGTCCGCTTCTTTATTGAGGAGAGGTCCGCTACTTTACTGTGGAGAGGTCCGCTTCTTTATTGAGGAGAGGTCCGCTTCTTCACTGTGGAGAGGTCCGCTTCTTTATTGAGGAAAGGTCCGCATCTTTATTGAGGAAAGGTCCGCTTCTTTACTGTGAAGTGGTCCGCTGCTTTATTGAGGAGAGGTCCGCTTCTTTATTGAGGAGAGGTCCGCTTCTTTATTGAGGAGAGGTCCGCTTCTATATTGAGGAGAGGTCGGCTTCTTTATTGAGGAGAGGTCCGCTTATTTATTGAGGAGAGGTCCGCTTCTATATTCAGGAGATGTCCGCTTCTTTATTGAGGAGAGGTCCGCTTCTTTATTGAGGAGAGGTCCGCTTCTTTATTGAGGAGAGGTCCGCTTCTATATTGAGGAGAGGTCGGCTTCTTTATTGAGGAGAGGTCCGCTTATTTATTGAGGAGAGGTCCGCTTCTTTATTGAGGAGAGTTCCGCTTCTATATTGAGGAGAGGTCGGCTTCTTTATTGAGGAGAGGTCCGCTTATTTATTGAGGAGAGGTCCGCTTCTATATTCAGGAGATGTCCGCTTCTTTACTTTGAAGTGGTCCGCTGCTTTATTGAGGAGAGGTCCGCTTCTTTATTGAGGAGAGGTCCGCTTCTTTATTGAGGAGAGGTCCGCTTCTTTACTGTGAAGTGGTCCGCTGCTTTATTGAGGAGAGGTCCGCTTCTTTATTGAGGAGAGGTCCGCTTCTTTATTGAGGAGAGGTCCGCTTCTTTATTGAGGAGAGGTCCGCTTCTTTATTGAGGAGAGGTCCGCTTCTTTACTGTGAAGTGGTCCGCTGCTTTATTGAGGAGAGGTCCGCTTCTTTACTGTGAAGTGGTCCGCTTCTTTATTGAGGAGAGGTCCGCTTCTTTACTGTGAAGTGGTCCGCTTCTATATTGAGGAGAGGTCCGCTTCTTTATTGAGGAGAGGTCCGCTTCTTTATTGAGGAGAGGTCCGCTTCTTTATTGAGGAGAGGTCCGCTTCTTTATTGAGGAGAGGTCCGCTTCTTTATTGAGGAGAGGTCCGCTTCTTTACTGTAGAGAGGTCCGCTTCTTTATTGAGGAGAGGTCCGCTTCTATATTGAAGAGAGGTCGGCTTCTTTATTGAGGAGAGGTCCGCTTATTTATTGAGGAGAGGTCCGCTTCTATATTCAGGAGATGTCCGCTTCTTTATTGATGAGAGGTCCGCTTCTTTATTGAGGAGAGGTCCGCTTCTTTACTGTAGAGAGGTCCGCTTCTTTATTGAGGAGAGGTCCGCTTCTATATTGAGGAGAGGTCGGCTTCTTTATTGAGGAGAGGTCCGCTTATTTATTGAGGAGAGGTCCGCTTCTATATTCAGGAGATGTCCGCTTCTTTATTGATGAGAGGTCCGCTTCTTTATTGAGGAGAGGTCCGCTTCTTCACTGTGGAGAGGTCCGCTTCTTTATTGAGGAAAGGTCCGCATCTTTATTGAGGAAAGGTCCGCTTCTTTACTGTGAAGTGGTCCGCTGCTTTATTGAGGAGAGGTCCGCTTCTTTATTGAGGAGAGGTCCGCTTCTTTATTGAGGAGAGGTCCGCTTCTATATTGAGGAGAGGTCGGCTTCTTTATTGAGGAGAGGTCCGCTTATTTATTGAGGAGAGGTCCGCTTCTATATTCAGGAGATGTCCGCTTCTTTATTGAGGAGAGGTCCGCTTCTTTATTGAGGAGAGGTCCGCTTCTATATTGAGGAGAGTTCCGCTTCTTTATTGAGGAGAGGTCCGCCGTGCTCTGTAATCTACGAAGTTAAGGACTCACACCACTATTATCTCCCTTGAATACTCGTGCCCTACAGATGAAGGAGGTAGATAAAAAAAAACAGTTCGCTTTTCCACATTTTACAGGGTACATTGATTTATCTTTACCAGGTTCTAAATCTACAGCATTTTGGAAGAGATCAGAGAAAAATGCATGTTGGTATAAGATTTCTAGCTAATTCTGCCTCATTTAACACATCATGGGTTTAATCACCACGGGGTGATAGTTTTGTTTAAATTTTGATAGGTGTCACGCAAACATGAAATTAAAAAAAGTTCAATCTGATCAATATTTGTTAAATGTGTTTTAAATTGCAGATATTGGATCAATGAAGAATTTGAGCATAAATACATGTTGTAAATTCTGTTTATCTCTATTCCACGAACAAAAACATTACAATGGGACCCTAAGGAAAATTAATTGTGGTGTGAGACGTTAATGTTCATAAATAATGACGGCGACGTCAGAGCGTAAAACGGTATTTATAGTTGTTTTGCGGTTTGGCGCTAATAGCAACGCACGTAGACGTCACGTCTGCTTCGAAAACAGTTTACAACTTTTTTTAGTGATTTGTGTGTCTTCGATAAGATATTGCCCTTTTCTTTGATGTAAGTTCGTATTTGCTATTTCAAATATACACATCGTTTAAATAAGGGGTATTTCATAAAGTGAGAGAGTTAAAAGTATTGGATTTTCTTTATTTTAATGCTTGAGCTTTAAAATTTTCTTTTATGCATTTGATACGATGGCAATTTCAGTGTCATTTTGGGGCGGATTTCGAATTGTAATAATAAAGATGTATTTAGATTTATTTTGTAAGCTTTGCATTTTTTTAAGTTAAATAAATAGATAAAATACTGTTATAAATTCCAGTATAACGCTAACAATGAATACTGAAAACGGGATCCCTTGGAAGCAACAAACTAGAGATAAAAGTAGCAGACTCGATTTTATTTATGTGAATGTCATGTGTAACACGTCAGTTATATAATGGGTATACCCGTCTGTATCTGCATGATCGTGTCACACTGCAGTTATACACGGATATTACCCCCCTCTGTATCTTGATGATCGTGTAACACTGCAGTTATATCACGGATATTACCCACTCTGTATCTGCATGATCGTGTAACACTGCAGTTATATAACGGATATTACCCACTCTGTATCTGCATGATCGTGTAACACCGCAGTTATATAAAGGATATTACCCCTCTGTATCTGAATGATCGTGTACCACTGCAGTTATATAACGGATATTACCCCCTCTGTATCTTGATGATCGTGTAACACTGCAGTTATACACGGATATTACCCCCTCTGTATCTGCATGATCGTGTATCACTGCAGTTATATAACGGATATTACCCACTCTGTGTCTGCATGATCGTATATCACTGCAGTTATATAACGGATATTACCCCCTCTGTATCTATATGATCGTGTAACACGGCAGTTATATAATGGATATTACCCACTCTGTATCTGCATGATCGTGTAACACTGCAGTTATACACGGATATTACCCCCTCTGCATCTACATGATCGTGTATCACTGCAGTTATATAACGAATATTACCCCTCTGTATCTACATGATCGTGTAACACGGTAGTTATATAACGGGTATTACCCACTCTGTATCTGCATGATCGTGTAACACTGCAATTATACACGGATATTACCCTCTCTGTATCTGCATGATCGTGTATCACTGCAGATATATAATAGATATTACCGCCTATGTACCTGCATGATCGTGTAACACTGCAGTTATATAACGGATATTACCCACTCTGTATCTTGATGACCGTGTAACACTGCAGTTTTATCACGGATATTACCCCTCTGTATCTTGATGATCGCGTAACAATTCAGTTATTTAACGGATATTACCCCTCTCTATCTGCAGGATCGTGTAACACTGCAGTTATATACTGAGTCAAAAAACAAATTGCGTTCATCTATGTTCGGAAAAGAATCAAAAAGTTATAATGCCATGTTTAGCAAGACAACAAGTTTTAAAATATACGCAAATTTATGCATTATTACATGAGTGTTACATTTGAATGAAAGATTCTTTCACTAAGAGTCAAAAAGGAGCAAAACAAAAACTGCAAAATAAAACGAACTTTGCAATATGCATGGGATTGAACGGGAAAACGTACGATAAAAGTAATCCTGTTAATTGATGGTTTTCTGGAATTTCTCGTGAATGTCACATATTTAAACTTCTGCTCAAACATAACGTTCGGATGTTTGAACACAGTTATAACGTAAACGTTTTCTGCCAGGCAATATTTGTAATGAGTGTGAGTATGCACATTTGAGTGCACACTTTCTATTTTGACAGCGGATATAACGGGCATTACCCTCTCCATATCTTCATGATCTTGTAATATTAGTAACCCTTGTCTTTGCTTGCGAGGGATGTTCGTCCACCTGCCAACGCATTTCCCGGATTGCCTTTAAAAAATACCTTTCATTTATTAATATGTTTATAATAGTTTACTTCTACATAACAGGCCAGAGTAAGAAAGCATCATAGTGCGAACGACCACCTTTAATAAAACCACAGCACGAGCCTACGACACGGGTCGTTAAATACTCTCCTGTACATGGTTTACTTGTTTTGCCGGAACTGCTGCAACACCACGTTTGATGTTACACACCAGTGCGCAAGCGCAGATTTTATCTCGCGCGTGCGCATGTTATGGTCCATACACTGCTTAATTGATTTCTAATTTTAATTAAAATTTAATTTAGCAATAAAGCCATTTAAAGATCATTATGCCGTCCTGGTTATTTGTTAACATTTGAAAATTCCGTTTATTTATCCGCGATATAAAATGAACAAGCAACTTTGAATGTAATAAAACGATATTACATGCTTTCCAATGATGTGTAATGTACGTTTGATGTGTGGAAATATTAATAAAATAATCATAATAGTCATTATTATATCGATAATTGTCGACACATCATGAAATGTATCATGCACTTCTAACGAACATCGTTGTTATTCATTAGCGCAGTTTATTAACCGGAATCCATTTTTTTTTTATAGAAGTTTGATTAGGTGAGGCACAGTAAAAAGCGTGTACGGTTTTGACAATTTAAATCTTAATTTGAATTCTTACGACAGCACGTCTTTAAGCTTAATTTAATTTAATAGGAATTATTATTAAAAATATCGAAACGGTTTATAACTCGATTGAGATGAAACTAAATTTAAATAATTTGAAAACATGAAAGTATAAAAAGTAACCAGCAAATTACTTGATTTTAACGATTTCAACAAGAGGTCCTAGAGGGTATGGTGACACTCTACAGTCTCGCATCATTTACTTGTATTCAACTTGTTAAATAAATTCAATCAGGAACGAATGTAGGATCCTCTATATATGAACTGGAGCCGTTGACACAACGTAAGAAAATCGTTCACCTCGTATTGGAGTTATATTACAAATCAGTAAAATCTGGAGACCGCAGTCGATAGGATAAAGATGTTGCTTTTGAAAATTTCTCGCCTCTCACCGATGTTAATTCTAATCCAACTGTGAGCTCGATATGTAATTGGAAAGGGTCGATTCTTACGGATTGGGATTCTTCCCAGGAATAAGTGAGTGGTGGTCTGCCTCCATCACTGAGTAGTTGACCGTCATATATAGCCTAAAATGTGCTGGACTGAAAATGATGTTAAACACCAAACACACAAATCCTGACTGTATATGTTTGACTTCAATCAATTCTTTGGATAACACGAGTTGATAGCAGCGCCTTGTATTGTTTCCGGCATTTCATTTCCAACTGGTTTCCGACTCTGCTGCTTTATTGTCATGGTTGTGTTTGTTGCTTCAAAATGATCACCCTTATCAGTATTTATTAACATTCACACGTACAGCATAGCGGCTGTAAAAGGTCACCCGTGCTGCAAATCAGTTGTGGTAGTTGTACTAGTCCTTTGGGATCAACGAGCTAAATATATGTGGCTTTGAAGTAGAATACCGCTTAAGCCGGTGCTATTGGGCGTGAGAGATGTTGCGTCTTACCTGGGATGAAAATTGATGCCATATAGAACTCTGGTCTTACATTACCTCTCTTGAACAATATAACCGAGTCTGCTGCTTTGTTTTCTTTGTTGTGTTTGTTGCGTCCAAAGGATCACCAACATCAGTATGTATTATTGAAGTCAATTACATACAGTCACTATTTAACGGTAGTTTTCATGCAATATACACTTTTATGCTTCACGACAATGGTACACATAAGCTAACGAGACAGAAATAATGAGACTAACTTTGATTTAAAATGATTTTAACAAACATTCGACGTAATGAGACATAGTTACGTATACACGTGGTGAATTAGTGACGCAATAGGACAAACAACAAAAGCAGTTATAAAAACCGAACAGGAAATATAGTATCCACAGATCAGTAAAGCAAAACGCGCACTCAAAACAAACAACAAGGAAACGTAGCAGCAACGTATGCAATACCACAAACATAAAGCGGTTGACAAGTGGGTAACTGACTTGAAATGGTCAGTGAGAGTTTAAACAAGGTTCTAGGGTGCTCCAAACCTCAAGTTTACGCTATTGTTCAGTTATTATAAATAACGAAATCCTGGCCACGCTATATCCTCTAACAAATTAGGTAGCATGTACAGGCAATGTAATTATACCACAAACATGATCATGTATATATGAATATAAATAAAATTAAAATAAAAAGCCACAAAGCAAGTACTCGGTGACTTGGCAGAAGCTAGAGAGACTCGAGAACAAGCCTTTTTGATTTAAACATATCTTATTACCCTAGTATGTATATGATACTTATATGATTCTTATATGATACTTATATGATTCTTATATGATAGAATCTTATATGATTCTTATATGATTATTATACGATACTTATATGATTCTTATATGATAGATTCTTATATGATTCTTATATGATTCTTATATGATACTTATATGATTATTATATGATACTTATATGATTCTTATATGATAGATACTTATATGATTCTTATATGATTCTTATATGATACTTATATGATTCTTATATGATAGATTCTTATATGATTCTTATATGATTCTTATATGATACTTTTATGATTCTTATATGATACTTATATGATTAATATATAATATGTATATGATACGTTTATAAAAGGTTATATAAATATAGAAGATCTTACATGAGTACTCATTCTCATTATTGAATTTATTAAACGAGTTGGCAAAATGATATAATGCGAGGCTCTTGCCGAGGCTCTTGCCGAGCATTATATCATTTTTGCTAACGAGTTTAATAAAATCAATTATCAGTGAGAACGAATGTAAGATTCTATTTATCACATAACTCACATATCGACTTTTATTGCATTTTGCCTGTAGCTTTAATTAAGAAATAGAACATCGTTTACTGTGAATTATAGTTTAATATATCACGGTTTGGAGTTCAATTGTAAACAAGTGAAATTATTGTTTACAATTAAACGACAAACCGTGATATATTATAGATAATTCACCGTAAACGATGTTCTATTTCTGTTCTAATACCCCTAAAATGTGAAAATGACGCACATATCTGAAATGTTTCGCATTGCTTTGCTTACTCTCCTAACGTTGCATGCGTTACAATGCACAATGCGCAATGCGCAATGCTTATTCTCCTAACGTTGCAAAAAATACAGTGATATATCGTTCAATATTATAGGTTTTTGAATTTGTATGGCTAAATAATACTTGCAACGAGTTGTTTTGGCAAAGGTCGTCCTGCGCCAAAACAACGAGTTCCAAGTAATATTTAGACATACAAATTCAATAACCTTTTTATTGTATACTTTCATATTGTTTTCGATCAATGTTAATTGTATGACTATTACTTTTCATTGTAGTTGTGTTATTTTATAGCTTTTGATGGAATTCCTATCTTGCCATTCAGTTTCATTTTGTGCGGATGATTATTTTGCGCGAAAACGACGTCGACGTCGGATGACGTCATTAAAAAACAACAAGCGATTTTCTAAAGTTTGTTTACCATTCGATAACGTTAAAAACCATTTCAATTATTTTATCAATTTTTGCCATAAAAGGTTGAAAAAAAACACGTATTTTTTTGTTGACACTATAGGAAGGATTCCGTTATTTTTATTTGAAAGTAGTTCCTTATTTCTATTTCGCGACTCTTAGCAAGCACGAGCAAAAGTTCCCGTGCAATATCAATGTGTGCAATATCGTAGAATATTGCACACTTAGCTCAATGCAAACTAAACGGGACAATATGAAAGTATACAATAAAACGAGATATTTTAAACTAGACTATATAGTGCGGGTGTATTAGAACACGTCAGAAAACGTACATTAACGTGACGTCCATGACGTCATTAACGTTATGTTATACCACTAGTGGAATATCGAAAATATTGAATGGTGTTATTACACTCCCACACTGCATGTTATGTGATAAAATCATGTACTGCACCTTTTATATAAATATCATATAACAGGGATCATGTGAGAATCATATAAGGATCATACGATACTTACAAGTGGCTAAATTGTTAGCGTAACATGCAGTAGCTATTGAACAAATATACAGCCATTATAGGTGCTTCAGTGAATAACTGAATTTATTTTCGAATAAAATTGTCGTCGTCTATCTTTTTTGAACTTTTGTTTTAACAGTTTTGAAGTACGGTCATTTATGCATTGTCTTAATCGTCTTAAATATTTTTAAAAAAAATCCATTATCGATTTCAGCGCGGTTTTGCCGTAGGCAATATTGTCTGCGAATCAATGTCAAACGTTGATGGAAGCTTCCGTGTATGTTTAGTTTTAAACTAATGCACGTTTAAGCTTAACAACTTAAAAACTACGCTTGCGAGTCAAATTACTGCACGCCGCCATATTGACAGTTACTTGTCACGTGATGAGAGCACTGCGCACCACGTGACAATATCCATGCAGTACTCGACGTTTTAAATGCCGCTATTATCATATCTCTTCCCTGGACAATGACGACCGATGACCACCGATGGCCAGTAAATATCTGAATTATGGCCATTAAAGCATGAACCACGCGGTGTGATTAGTTTTGGGCGGCTGTCAGATATTAAAAACACAATACAATGCCTGCAGTAAATGCCAAGCAATGCAAAGGGGAACTCATTAACATTTCTTAAATAACTACATGCATTTTATCTCCCAAAACCAGGTTTAGTTTTACGACAACCGATAAACAAACGCTTGTAATATGATGCAGTTTTAAGTCAGCAATACGAAACAAACACAGCTACATAGCCTATAGACACTACCAATATTTCATTTGAATTCTAAACATGATTATATTAATTACAAAATATGAACGTGTTAAAAAATGTCAACCATATTAGTAAAGTCATGTAAACCATGCGCGTGATACATGTATGTAATGCATGCTAGCCATACACATAATACCTGCAAACCTTACATTAATACTTGAGTTACTTCGGTCAAATACTGCTGAAATTATAACGACATCTAGATTTTCTGTATCGTCTGTATTTTACACTGCATACTAACTTCGGTTACGTCTTCAATTTTTTAACAGAAACTTAGAAAAACGTGTTGATCAGAGAGACTTGAAACTAGTGTGCCTTGCCAACTTGCCATATGTGCATTATGGGCCTTACCAACCAACGTGCAATACGGACCTTACCAACGTATAATATGGGCCTTACCAACATGCAAACTGGTCCTAACCAACGTGCAATATGGGACTTACCAACGTACACTATGGGCTTTACCAACCAACGTGCAATATGGACCTTACTAACGTACAATATGGGCCTTACCAATATGCAAAATGGGCCTAACCAGGTGCAATATTGCCTTACGAACGTGCAACATGTTCCTTACCAACGTGCAATATATGCCTGACCAACCTGGCCAACGTGCAATATGTTACTTACCAACGTGCAATATGGGCCCTACCAACGTGCAATATGTTCCTTACCAACGTGCCATATGTGCCTTACCAACGTGTCATATGTGCCTGACCAATGTGCAATACGTGCCTGACCAACGTGCAATATATGCCTTACTTACTTGCAATATGTGCCTGACCAAAGTGCAAGACGTACATGACCTGCGAGCAATATGTGCCTTACCAACGTGCAATATGTGCCTTACCAACGTGCAATACGTACATGACCAACGTGCAATATGTGCCTTACCGACGTGCAATATTTGCCTTACCAACGTGCAATATGTGCCTGACCAAAGTGCAAGACGTACATGACCTGCGAGCAATATGTGCCTTACCAACGTGCAATATGTGCCTTACCAACGTGCAATACGTACATGACCAACGTGCAATATGTGCCTTACCAACGTGCAATACGTACATGACCAACGTGCAATATGTGCCTTACCAACGTGCAATATGTGCCTTACCGACGTGCAATACGTACATGACCAACGTGCAATATGTGCCTTACCAACGTGCAATACGTACATGACCAACGTGCAATATGTGCCTTACCAACGTACAATACGTACATGATCAACGTGCAATATGTGCCTTACCAACGTGCAATATGTGCCTGACCAAAGTGCAAGACGTACATGTCCTGCGAGCAATATGTGCCTTACCAACGTGCAATATGTGCCTTACCAACGTGCAATACGTACATGACCAACGTGCAATATGTGCCTTACCAACGTGCAATACGTACATGACCAACGTGCAATATGTGCCTTACCAACGTGCAATATGTGCCTTACCAACGTGCAATACGTACATGACCAACGTGCAATATGTGCCTTACCAACGTGCAATATGTGCCTTACCAACGTGCAATATGTGTTTTACCAACGTGTAACATGTGCGGGTCCTGTTGCGGGTTCGAATCCCATTGGGAACTCCACCTGTCAAGTGATAAAGTATTGATTCTTACGTATGGCGGGAGGTATACAGTACTGGTTCAACACAGGAAAAAGTGTGTGATCTGCCTTCACCACAAACAAATCTACCGACATATATAGCCTATTTGCTGGACATGACGCAAACACCATTCA